>JANVCF010214044.1:0-30516 GCA_025388745.1 Hydrozoanthus gracilis
AGTAGAAATTTGTATATAATTTACTACCTTAATCTAAGCTTAAGAGATGCTGGGTTGCAGCTGTACTTACTGTACATTATGTTTACAATATTTTATGCTTTATTTTTTGTATTATTTGGAATTTCAGATTTTGAGAGACCAAATCATGGTTCTTGAAACCATGGTTCCTCTAGATTTCATGGAGTTCAGGTGATAATAATGTCTAAATATTCTTTATAATCAGCAGTTAAGTTCCGCCACTTCAGAAACTTAGCCCTTTCAGCCTCAGCACATTTGCAAAGACATCAAGTCTTATTTTTTTATCTTTTCTGCCAGTAATCTTGATAAATTTTTAAAGACACAAACGGCTAGGAGATTCATTAAGGGCAGGGCACCAGGCAAAGTGACCATAGATCTGTGAAAATGGCCTTAACCTTCCCAGCTGCTTTCAGCATCTCAACCAAAAGAACAAAATAAAAGTCGCTGTTCCATGTTTTCTTTTTTCCACCTGCTCCCAACTTTATTGAATCCCCATTTTAAAAAAGTGGGATGAGGTAGAATGGAGTTTGGTAAGGCACAAAACAAAACTTTCACTGAATTTATGTATGTGAGAAGTATTTGAATCCTTGCTGGCCAATTCAACCATCATGCAGAGCTAAGTAGCAGAGGACAGCAGAAACCAATTTTGAAAACACTTGGTAGGGCTAACAATCTATAAATATTGCTAATATAAGAAAGTGTTCATCATTTATCTTGCATTTGTGCGCCATCTTACCTGAACTTTGGTATTTCAGGGATTACCTTAACCCTGCCTCAGGGTTCCAGAGCTTACAGTTTAGGTTGCTGGAGAACAAGCTGGGGATTCACAAGGTTTGTTGATTTAATATTAAACTAAGACATAGTGGTAACAAAGAACATCTGGTGCCCTTCACAAGGATGCTTCAGGACTCTGTTATGGGTCCTTAAGCTTATAATCTTGTCCTAAATTGTTAGTCAGACTTACATTGTATACCACATCAAGATTAACGATATTTTTAACTGATCAATGTGATTCTTATTTCTTATTAGGAAAAGAGAGTGCGTTACAACAAAAAAGACTACAGGTAGCTTAATTTTTTATGGGTTTTAAAATGTTATGAAGCTCTGAAGGAAAATAATGTAATGTTCTGTGAATCTCTGAAGGAGAATAAACAAATGCAATTTAGGTTGTATCAAAACAAAATGCGATTTCTTTAAAATCGCATTTTAGAGCAATAAGCAAAGAAGTACAATATTAAGCAATGATGATAATGTTGTTATAATATTATTATTATATTATTATTTATACAAACTCACTTTACATGCCAATGCATATTGACAGCAGTAGACAATGATAATACTTTTAAAAATTGGCTTCAATTGGCTCACATAATTACGCCTACATATCGCAATTTATTGAAAGACCACACCACCAGATCAACTGCTCTTCTCTTGTTGAACGAGTGCTGCGAGTTCTTTTGAGGTCCTCATTATATTAGGAGGTTGAAAGACTAGCTTGCAGAGGGCTTCTTTGGTTTAGCGTTCTTTTCTGCGAATTAAGACACAAATGTCTTAACTTTTGTATATGTTAGAGCAAAGGCTGCACCTTTTCTTCAGCTACATTATGAGCCAGAGTGAAGGTCGGGAGTCGAACCTGACCTCCTGAACTGTAGACTGACGCCCCACTAGCTGTGTTAACAGAGGGCAAGCTTCAGACAAAGGAACAACTGAAAATAAATAGAGCTTAATTTGTGACAAAAAGTCCTTGCCACACTGCATTACGGACAGGGAGACTGGAACTTGCAGTGAGACCCTTCTGCTAATGAGAAAAAAATATATTTTTGTTTTTGCTTCAGCCACCCCTTTGTTGGAAAGGAAGAGCAGCAAAACTTATTGGAAGAGTCAGAGAACTCTCCTTCCTTGCTGGAACTGGTCCAGGTAAGTCTTGTGTGAACTTGCATCATAGTTATTAACAATTAGTAAACTCAGGTGGTTATTGAGTTTCTTTTGCTCTCGTTGTTGATGTATTATGCAGACTATAATCACCTCGCCAGGCGTGTGAACAAACTTAAGAAGAAAGAGTTAAATTCATGAAGGAAGCGCTGTTCTGAAAAGCACCTAGCTTGCATAAAATTTTAAAGGGCGACACAATATCCCTATGATGTGATTATTGTATGACACCGCGGAGATACAAGTATGATCTTTAAGGGGTGAGATGATACCCATTGTGTGAGTGCAGTGAACGATTGTGATATTGTGATATCATTTCAACACGAGAAGACGAGAAGTATCTTGGCGGTGCCATATGATAACCATGTCATTGGGATATCGTGTTACCCTTTAAAATTGTTATGCAAACTTAAGCAAAATTAGAAATAAAAAAGCTAAGGGTATATTTTCTCCGATCAAGTTTTTAGGATTTTGTCATATTCAAAATCCTGGAAAAGTTGTGGATTTTTATTTCCTGGATCATATGAACTCTTTGTCGGTATCAGAACTGCTTGTTCTTAATTAGAAGGGTTTTGGCATACAGTCCGGGAAATGAAAAGCCATTATTAAAGTGATCAATACTTAAATAAGAGTTTTAGTAAGCAGTCCAGATCCTAACTAATAAAAATAGGACAACCACCCCTAGAGGTTTTGCTGTTCACAGTTCTACAATGCAGTTGTGATAATTTATTCGACTAAAGTGTTCTCCTTACTCATGCAGAGATGGCTGGCAAGGACTCCAGGACTTGAAGAGAATGGCTTCAACTTCTGGGGCAAGTTCCAGAAGAGCGTACAGGACTGGGTCGCAGAGCAGCACGCTGAGGCTGAGGTAGAAGTTGTTCTTCATTCTGTTCGATATGATTGGGGTTATACCATGAAGTCATTTTTCCGCACTAAAAATTTTTGAAGGGCGTATTTTACCATTTTATTCAATCCTTTTCGTTTATATGGACTACTTGTAGTTTCATTGCCTTGCCTTTGTAGCGACAAGGATGTAACGTCTTAGCCATCACACGACAAAGCAAAGTCGATGCTTACGCATTTTTGCCAATTACACGGCAAAGCAACAACAGTTACAACAACATCTCATACTTTTTTGGCGCAAAATTATTCCCGCCATTCGTTGGAAAACTATCTGTTGGCGGCGCAGTGGCTGAGCGGTTAGTGTGTTCGACTCGTAATCATGAGGTTGCGAGTTCGAGCCCCGGCCAGACCACTGTGTTGTCCTTGAACAAGACACTTTACCCGACTTTGTTTCATTCAACTCAGCTGTATATGTTAGTACCAGTTCTGCTGGGAGCTAACCTGCGACAGATTAGTGTCCTGTCCAGGGAGAGTCAAAGTCAAAGACTCTCATCAGCTTGGAGAAACCAGATGACATTGCAACAACGGTTGCAACCCTTTACACACTTTCCACACTTTTTTGGCGCGAAACATTCCTGCCGTCCATTGGAGAAATCAGACGACATTGCAACGACAGATCCAACCCTTTGCGCACATCTAACACTTTTTAGCGCGAAATATTCCCGCTGTTCGTTTGAGAAATCAGACGACAATGCAACGACAGTTCCAACCCTTTACGCACATCTAACACTTTTAGCGCGAAATATTCCCGCTGTTCGTTTGAGAAATCAGACGACAATGCTACGACGGTTCCAACCCTTTACACATATCCCACATTTTTTGGCGCGAAATATTCCCGCCGTTTGTTGGAGAAATCAGACGACATTGCAACGACAGTTCCAACCTTTTACACACATCCCACACTTTTTAGTGCAAAATATTTCTGTTGTTCGTTTGAGAAATCAGACGACAATGCAACGACCTGGTTAGTCAAGTTGGTAAGGCGCCAGTCTGTCCGTGCGGAGGCCCGGGTTCGATTCCCGGTGCCGGACCTTCACTCAGGGTCTCAAAAAAACTGAGGAGAAGGTGCTGCCTTTGCTCTAACACCTGCAAATGGTTAGACCTTCGCTTCTTCTCGGATAAGGATGTTAAACCGTAGGTCCCGGGTGGCAGACCTCGAAGGGCTCTCGAGTCCTATTGTCTGTTTTCCCGTGACTCCTTGAGTCAAGAAATGTCATAAAAACGACAGTTCCAACCCTTTACACACATCCCAAACTTTTTGGCGCGAAATACTCCCGCCGTTCGTTTGACGGTGGCATGCATGCAAAGTTAGAGCACAAAGATTTGGGAACATTCACTGAGCCTGAGGCGCATAATTGTTGTAGTAAGATTGCTCAGGTGGTTATCAGAGAGAAATAACAGCTATTGCCAAAGATATACGCAAGAAAGTTTATTTTTTGTCGTTATATGCTCAGTCGCACGTATCATATACTGAAGCTTTCTCACTCATAGTTTATCTTTCATTACCTAGCGAAATTACCATAGGGATATTGGCATTTGTGCATTACCTTTGAAAAGTTTTTCAAAAAGTTTAAAACTCTTCCACCTGAAAATCCATGATACGCGAAGCAGCCATTTTGAAAATTTGTTCACACACTGCCTATAATCACCTCAAGCGAGGTGATTATAGCCGGCATAATATGTCAGGCGCCGCCAATGAGAGCAATGGAAACTATGTAATCACCTGAGTAATTTTACTAAAAGTAAACATTTCCTGGTGTTTTGATGAACACGTATACTGAGTCTACTCTCATGAAATTCCTTATGTTGGCCTAAAGGAAAAACTTAAAACGTTGTCTATTGTATACTTTCATTTGCTAGAGTGAGGAAGACCCCGATGTACGAGAAGAACTTATAAAAGACGCCAAAAAACTTCAGGTTAAAAACTTTTAACTTGATTTACGAATGTTTCTTACTAACAATTTCAAACCCTAAATGAGCTTTAGGTAACAGTTATGGGTAAAGCTTATGTTACTCCAGATAATTAACAGCAGCTAAACAGAAGTTAAATTATACCTATAGACATAACGTATAATTCTCGGAAACTGGTCTTTATAAAGATCTTTATGGAGCTAGAAATGCACAGATATTATTGTAGAAACTCTAGACTCTCCTAGACTCCGGCTGTGGCAGGGAGATGAACTGAACTTTGTTTTCCCTAATTTAAGATTCCAAGAAAGAATCCCTTAAACTGCTCCCCTTTTAAACCCTTTTCTGTTCCAATCCTTAAAAATTTTTTTTTTATACTGTGCAAATGTTCCTCATTAGTTTTTTTTAATAATAGCTTTTCAATTAGAATTTCTCAGTACTTAATACGTTTTGACACTTGTTGAGTTTGGCAACAAAAGATATGCTAACAATTTTTGAACAAGCACTCGTTTTCTTTCTTATCTGTGTTTATCTAGTGGTTCGTAAGAAAAACGGATGTCAACCAAAACAAAAAGAGATTTTGAATTTTCATGTACGTGCATTACCCTAGTTTGAAAGAAGTATTTATTTTCTTTATGAAGGAGTCATTTAACACCATCTTTTGTGAGGAGAGTCACAACCAGTTTGTTGCACGAGGTAAGAAAGCTATTCCTATATACTTACTCAGTTGATACTCTTGATAAGTTCTTAATAATAGTATATGTAGTATGCCTGTTTGTTTCAGTTAATATCGAACACAATTGAAGTAGACTAGAACTTAGTCTTCCATAGTGTGACATTGCCCTTTAAATGGCAGTAAGCAGAAGTTTTTTAGAGAGCTCTTAGATACAGAGCAACTTCGATTACGGTAAAATGTTCCAAATTTGAAGTTGTTAAGGCAATGGTAGTTGAAATATAATTTGATAAACGTTGACTAATTGAATTCCTGATATTTCATCAAAGCCCCGAAGGATTATCGTCTATACCGTCAAAAGTTGCAAAAAACCCGACCAAGTCGTTCTGGTTTCTGCTTTGGCGGAGCTAACTAACCTGGGATGGGTTCAGTGCACCGGTGTTGGGAAGAAGATGGGTGAGGGGGGCAAGGAAGGCTGGGAGACTCAAAGTCTTTCACCTACTTACGACCTATGTTGCATTATCTTTGTTTCAAGGAGAAAGAAGATTCTCCCACAAGGCCTTGCAGGGCGCGCTGATGATTTATTTTTACCGGTGAGAAACTAATATAAATCACAAGGAATGGTTAGCATATTTATATTAGCACAAGCCAATATTCATGAAGTGGTATGACCCGGTCTAGTTATCGACAATGCGGTCGTCTACTCATTTAAGTTAATTCAAGAAAAAAAAGTTCAAATGAAATCTGCATGCAGTATTATTGTCGTCAAATTTGCATTTCGACGTTGAAACAAAAACCTTTCGTTGGTAGTTATGTTGCTTTGGTGCATTCATTCTCGCCAATCAGTTTTGGTAACAGAGTGAATATCTTCCTCCATAACGCGTACAACCTCAAACTGTAAGCTTTTACAGTGTACTAACATACACAGCAGAGTTGAAAGAAACAAAGTCGGGTAAAGTGTCTTGTTCATGGACACAACACAGTGGTCTGGCCGAGTAGTTGTCTCTTTTAACCTGTTCTTTTCTGAGAGCTTGAGGTATAACCTGGTTGGCCTTGTGCCTAAGTTAACGCTATTTTGTTGTTGTTGTTGTTGTGATTAATATCTCTTTATGATAACATGTCCAACACGCAAGCCTCTTCGCTCACAGGCGTAGCCCTAGTTTTCTTGTATGTAGTATTGTTGGACATTTTCTCTGACAACATTTTCCACGTTTATAACAAATGCTATTAGACTACTTTAGACCATTTTTACGCAAGCATGGCACAAAAATAATTTATGCTCAGTTTACATAGTTGAAGTATACAATTTCATTAAGATTGACCGCAATTTGATGGAGTTGTATGAAGATTTAAAACTGGATAATTTTCCAATGAAATGTATAGTAGACAGGCATCGATGTCCGTCCAGCCTCGTTTCCATGTTTTCCCCGTACATTTCTCTGTAACAATTAATTATAATAAGGGTAGAAAATCAAGTTTCGAAATTTCTATACCATGTAACGTTTAGAGAACTTTGCAGTTTTGTGAATACTGATGCGCTGAATTTGGTGCTCATTGCTGGCCACAGTTTCTTGATCATACAGCTAGAATTTTTTGTTGCGTAAAAAGGGTCTACTGTGTTGATTTTAGAGATCTTCAGCTTTGTGCTGCTGTTTAATGTTCCTTTTTGTTCGCTAATCTAGATCGTTTAGCGCTCCTTGATTAGCTGTCTGGTTTTATTTATGTTTTCCTCTCCTAAACCGAGTTGTTTTGCTGTTAATAGAGATGAGCCACGATTTAGTCAGCCATTTCAGCTTCTTCATCTGTTAATGGACATCGATTCCTTGTTGATTAAGTGGCGTTGTGAGTATAGCTCAAATGAGCTAGTTAATCCTTTCGATTCCAGCACGGTTCTAGGACCAACAATTCCTTCTACTAGTCTCGCAACATTGCTGCGAAACAGGTTTAGAATCGACGCTGCGTGTTTTTCCACCCGCGTACAAACTTGTCTCGCAGCAAGTTACAAGCTGTTGCAGTTGAGTGAATCCTGACTTCTGATTGGCGTGCTGACGAGATCTTACTGCGAGACAAGTTGATCTCTGGCAGTAATACGCGCAGCATCCAGAAATTTTGCTACAAAAATTAGAACGATCTTCTACTTTCTCCAACAAACTTCTTAACCTGCAACATCTTAATTGTGCTGCCAGGCGAGTTTGAACGCGTGTGAAAACATGTGCAGTGTCGCTTTGGCCTGTTTTGTAGCAATGTTGCGAGACAACTAAGTTTGAGGAGTTTGTTGCTCGTATTATTTTAAACTCTTAAGATGACCGCACGGTTGAAAACATTTTAGTATTTTATAAAAAGTATTAAAAAACGTCTAGCCTATAATTGTTAAGCATTTTACATGCAAAATATTCTGACGTATAAATTCTTCGTAGATAACACATCAACATTAGAAATTTGGTAATGAGAACATGAGCACTGAATAAATTAAGTAAACTAGTAAAAAAAAAGATAATAAATTCTCATAATCGTTACAAGTTCCGAATGTTCAACTTAAAATAGCTTTAAACTGCAACATTTTATTCAATATCTCAGATAGAGATATTGTCGTAAGTTTGTAATTCCTCCATTTCGGAAAAGGCCCCTGTTAAGTTGCCATAGTGATGGGAATCAGTGTTGTGATTGGTGGATTCAGCTGAAAGGACTTAGTATGAATGTCGCTGTCGTCATTTTACAGCTAACTGCCCAATCTCGTTCAAGGGCTCTTACCTCGTACCCCCGTCGAGAGAAAGCAAAGAGGAAAGGGCCCTGGGAACGAAGTTGCCAACTGTCAGATTAAAATCAGTTTGCAGATTAATTAGTACAAAATGCATCAGTTTATGCATCAACCACATTTGAGGAAAATTTAATTTTTATGATTATACGTGTTAATAAAGAATCGAGTTTATTGGTACATCTAGGTCAAGCTTTTTCACATTAAGCTCATGGCCTGTGTATTAAGTAATGGTCTGTGTAAGAACGAGAGAACCTCCCATTGTTCTGCGGCATTTCGCTTTCCCCACGCCAGAATCCTAAAATTTTTACATTGAGAATACATCGACCAGTCTACAATCAGTTTTAAATTAAAAAACATTGAAATTCTATTTTAAAGCAATGTTTCTTTTGTGCTATAATATTTAAGCCACTATCCTATGTTCCCCACATAGAATTTTTCTTCAATTAAAAAAAAAAGTATTTAGAAAGGAACAAATGAGCGGACTGGAAAAAAAATACATCAGCTTACTTACCAAGATATTGTCCATTTTTAAAATTTAGCCGATCAGATCAACAGTTTAATAATACCCCAATTAGCACCTTTCTGCATTCCATTTCCGTTCATCTCTCTCGTTCTTACTCGGACCGTTACTTAAAGTCTTTTAGCTAGCCTTTATAATAGTTCACTGGTAGCTGTCTGAAACTAATGGGGCAGGTTGTTGAAAGGCTGGTTAACTTTACTCCCGGGTTAAGCCAAAATTCAAGAAGCAATTTCTTCTGTTAAGAAAGGTTTACGGTTCTTATGAAACACAGTTCAGATTTTCCACGGAAAAAACGTGTCAATTGTAAAATTGCAGCCAAAGTAAGAACGTAGGTTAATTGCGCTAAAAGGCGTTCTAACAATTGGACCCAAGTAAAGAAAGATGTAACGATTGCTTGCTTTCTTCTTGTCCAGCTAATCACTTGATGATGGTCCAGCGTATGATTGGCTCTAAGATCGGAACTGGCGGGTCATCTGGGTACCAGTACCTGCGCTCAACTTGTGGGTAAGCTTTGCATGTGTTCTTCTGGGGAGCTGGGCATAGTTTCCTTCGCATCCGTCGTGGTTTCCGCTTCCTTACCCACGAACGGCTGCAATGGACACTAGGCCGGAAAAAGTCTGTTCCTGAAATATTTTAACCTGTGTTAATCTGTTGATTTATTGCAGTGTTCTAGTCCGCTTAAAGAAATGACAGGGTGTCCTGTTTCAGAACATATTAAATATATTAAACAGCTGTTTCTGATATTGGCAATCTGATTGTTGCAAAGCCAGTGCTCAGTATGACGACAAGCTCTGAAGTCACTGACTTTTGGCTCAGCGATACCTTGATTCGACTGGTTGTTCAAAATGCTCAAAAATATTGAACTGAAGCATCAAAGTGAGTTTTTTGCACTTTGACTACAGTTTCATTGTGATAACAAAGCTGAGACTCTGAAAACGACAGGGCACGGAATGAAAATGACAAGTCCTGGATAAAACGACAGGGTGCTGCGTGTTTCCGTTTTGGCCCAACTGGAACACTGTACTGTTTTGTTATTAGCTATCAATTGCAAAGTTATCCTTTTTGCCATACCACATCTGTTCATTTGTCGTTGTCTTTGTCATCATGATTGTATCGTTATCACTGTCACTTTTATACATCATCTAATCTCATGTTACCATTGCTGATATCACCGTTTTCAGTAGTTCATCATCATTTTTACCTTTGTATCATCAGTTTTGTTAGGTTTGACATTGTAAGTTCATCTCATTACGCCTCTTTTCCATACGTTCGATTTGTAGTGATCGTTACAAAGTATTCCTGGACTTGTTCAACCTGTCAAACTTTCTGATCCCCCGCGAGCGGATTCCACCCCTGACCACAGGCATGAAAATGAGGCTTCGCAGCTCCTTAGTGGGAGGCAGATACTACACGGACAGCGATAGCGCCCACTGCAGCAACGACAGCGGAAGTGAAGACGACATACATTCCCTCGTGTCAGACACCATGCATGAATTGGTTTCCAGTAAATATCCTGTGAGTGTGGCGGACGAGGAGGAACGCGTGGGTGACTTGAAGGAGTGAATAGTTTTTCAGCTTCATCTTTACATCCGTCTTTAGATCTTCTGATTTAATATCAGTGGGCTTAACCCTTGTGCTTCTTTATTTTAAGTAACGGTCCGAGTAAGAACTAGCGAGGTGGTATGCAATGGAGTGCAGAAAAGTACTAATTGCGATATTGTTAAACCGTTAGTCTCTTGCTAAACTTTGAAAATCGACCATATCTTCATAGGTAAGTTAATTCATTTCTTTCCAGATCATTCAATCATTCCCTTCAAGTTGAAACATTTTTATTTTTGAATTTAAGAAAAATTCCATGTGGGGAACATCGCTAACCAAAACGTTACTTTGGTTTTGTTTTGGAGCTCTATGATTGGCTCAAATATTATAGCACAAAAGAAAAATTGATTTAAAATAGAGTTTCACTGCTTTTTACTTAAAACTGTGTTGTACACTGGTTGACGTATTATCAGTATGAAAATCTAAACATTCTTGCGTGGGAAAAGAGAAAAGCCGCTGAACAATGGGAGGTACTTAAGCTTTTACTCGGACCATTACTTAAAAAACAAAGTCGTACTATCTGAACAAAATCACAAAACTTTTTGTAAGTTTTCAGAACCTGCTTGTACAGACAAAGAAAATGGATGGTAACTTTGTGGGTTTTCAAGCAGTGGTTTTAAAGTTAGAACATTTTTAGTTGAAGTGAAACCGGGTTTATGTTACAGGATAAGGGTTAAGATATGAGGACGGTAAAGCTGACGACGGCGGCAGAAAACAACAGTGAATACAATAGCTGCACGCTGGAATGCATCGTGCGTGTCACCTGCACGCTGTTGTCTTAAAATTTACAACCTGAGAAGCTCAGTATTGAAGTTTTGACGACTGTAAGAACGACCTACAGAGAATTTTGGCAATCTTTGTCTACCTTTAGGAAAAGGCTCTTCTTTTTCTATTTACAAAGCAAAGTAGCCATACGTGATCGAAAAAAGGCGAGTAGTAAGTGGGTTTTCGTTAGCCCTCATCGTCGATAATACCGTCCTTGTTTCTTAAGCTCTCCTATTTACAAATTTATTGCAAGGCTTCTTTTTGTGCACATGTCATTGACCATCCCATGGGGAGGAGGTAGGAGGGGGGGGGGCGGATCTCGAGTAATCACTAGAAAGTGTTGAGACGATTGAGGGATTGTTGAGTGAAGTCGCCCCAGAAGCGGAAAAGTAGAGATGAATTCATTTAAGAATGCCCAAGAGGAGAAAGCACGGGTCCTGGTATATTTTTAAAAAAATATCACACAGAGCCAAGATTGGGAATATTTTTGTGAAGATCATTATACAGTTTGTCAAACAACTTATTTTAAATTCGTTTATTATAAAGATAATTCAATATTTTTGTTTTGAATTTTGTAAGTAAATACTTAAAGACTTTATGCATAAATAGCAGCGGTTCGAACATTTTTCGTCTACATTAAAATAATCTCAGGTAGCCTCGCTTTACAAAACAAGGTGTTTTGAAAGTTTAACTCGAGGAACGTCGCTTGTTGCGCTAGTTTGAACGTAGACAAAATAATGATAAAATCGTTGCCGTAATTATGCATAGAGTCTATAACTTGCGCCCTTTTGAGAGGGTAAAATCCCACCAGTTGCAAGTGTTTGGGGGTAAACTTTTCACTTTTGCCCGAGGCTCCCCTCTGGTGAGAGAAGGATGTTAGGTGCATTTTTGGTGTGATAAACTTTACAAGAATTGTTTAGGGTTGGAAACAAACTAGGATAACTCTAAGTATTTTGCATTTCTTTTGAGACTACGAATTATCGGGGTACAACTGTACCGTATAGTTTTAGGTTTAAGTAGTGCGTTCTCACTTTCTGGTATTATAGATTTGTAAGAAATTTTCGACTCTGTTACATTTTCAAAAGAGAGTTTTTGTATCGCGATAGGACAGTGGCTGAGAGGACACCCTTATGTAACAGACCTGGCGAAGCCCAACCTTGTGGGCTATTTTTCCCCTGACGGGTGAGATTTTGGCCAACCTTGGCATTGGTCAGTCTTAGAGAAAACTCTGATCAAATTCTGATGAACCTGCTGAAAATTAAACCTCTTGCGATGTGGTGGAGTTTTGATGAACAACTAAGTAATCAAATGGTTGGTAGAAATCTTGAAATGAGAACATTTCAAATCTAGAACCTCCTTTTTTCTTTTGTTTTAATTCATCGCTGGTATTGAACAACGGGAACGCGGGAACTAGAAGCGAGTGTGGTCGATACTGTGTTCAGGTCAGTTGAAGAAAATAAAGATGCACTCGTTAACACAAGAATGGCTTTGCCCTTAAACCAGCCCGGTGAAAATTTTGTAACGTGGCGAAAAATTTGGGAACAACTTCTGAAGTTTTAGAATCAACCAGGTCTGTTACGTAAGAGTGTTAGGGGCAGTAAACGTGTCTGACTAGCAGCTCTTAACCGTCCCCGGCTTAGGACCCCAGGGCTGGGTTGTTTAAAGGCTGGTTAAAACTGTAACCCTGGGTCAAGTCAAAATTCAAGCAGTAATTTCTTAGGTAAGGTTTCCAGTTCTTATGAAATACTTTTAAAGTTTTCTACGGCAAAAAAATTTCAATTCCAAAATTACCGCTTAACCCAGTCTGTGTATAAAGATTTTAACCCAGGCTAAGGGATGAACCAGTTGGTCTTGTGGAAGGGGAGTAGAAGAATGATATCTCAGCAATTTTTTTTCGGTCAAGCTTTTGAAAAAAAAAATTATTTTGTCCATTTCCATACTTTTTCTTTATAAGATTTCGCCATGCGGTTTTTTTGTTCAGTCAGGGATGGCCCTGCAATTTTTTTCCCGATTTTTTTTCTTTCACCACGAGATCAACTGGTCCGTCCCTCAGTGTTAATCTGCCTTTGAACACGTCAACTGGACCCAGGTGTAAATAAAGTTAAGATTCTAGGTGTGTAAATAAGTATCGAACAGGAGGTTTAAATTAATTCGAGTTGTTCCAGCCTTATTAGCTGTAAAATGAGTATCGGCTTCAAAGACTCCTAGCAAACACGAATGAACCCGAAGTACAAGCACGGTACTGGTCTGATGGAGCAAAGGATGTAGTTTATCAGGTTATTATACCATAGATAATATGTGTAAAGCAATTTCTAAGCCCAGCACTACAGGGATACAGACGCAGACCCTGTGTTGTTGAATTATTTAAGTATTAAACTGTTTACTATTTTGCCTACTTAGTGGAACTCCTAGCACAAATAATGTTTTTTCATGGCAGTCTCAACTCATTTTCCTCGCTTTCCTTTAATCCGTATTCTTCTGTGAACTTTTGTCCAAATTTTGTTTTATTTCTCATTTGGCTTTCGATGTTCTCTTTCATTTTCACGTCTCCTTACCTTTACTTATCCTGTCAAAAGTTCTCTTCTTCGTTCGTCCTCCCGTTAAACTCTTCAGTTTGGAATCTTTGCTTTGCATTTGGCATTTTGATTTAAAGGTTTTTTTTCGCTAAAACGAGTTAAGCTATGAAATTAAAAATTGCTTCTTTGGAGTCCGTCGAACAAAAGTTCCCGCCAAAAAGGAATCAGCCAATCAGAACCGCGATACGGGTGGATGGACGGACAGGCATACCGCTAAGGTGGTGGTGCACTATGCAACTTTTAGCACGACTTTTCGCGCAACGATGTTGCGTTAAAAGTTTACTATCGTGTAACGTGTGCGCAAGGAAAACGCGTTGCCAGATCGAAATTTTAAAAAGCTCGTTCAACAGTTATACTCCATTCGTACTTGTTGGATACTGAGAGTTTGATTAGCTAACGAGACGTGGCTATACTTACAAGCACGACTGGAACTATTGTTTAATTAAATTTCTTGAATTTTCCAAACCTATGGATTCTTGAAAATGAAAGCTGAAATTTATGAAAAATCATACTTCAGCTTTAAAACACTACACAGTCAGTTGCCATATATGGTCAACTCGTTATATGAGCTGATAACAGAAATTGAGTGAACCAATAAGGCAGAACACGAGAAACGCAATATATTCCAAGTTGAAAATGTAATAACGTTAAATATTTCCCCCGGAACAACATTGGTAGCTGCATCATGATTAATAAATAATAAATGTTTTAAATTTCTCTTCTCAGTACCTGTCATAGCAGGTACCAGCTCGAACATTCCATGCAGCTAAGTTCTTAATCATCTCGATAGTTGTTGCCGAAAGTACCTCAGAAAAGAGTGAAGACACGTTAAAAGTATAGGCAGTGGATAAGATGGTCTGTTGAGAGAAGTTTAAAGGATTTTTTTGTAGCTGTAACATGCATGTTTTCCTAGTACTTGGAGCTGCAGCTGTGATGCTGTTGGAAGTCACACCGCGTAAGTTGTGTACACTGACAATTTAAGGCAGATTCAAATAATCTAACTAAATTATAATCAAATTTAAGCAAAACTGGAAACATTTAAAACTTAGAAAAGTGCATTCTTTATCTATTTGAAAGATATTTGAAACTTACCCTGAACACACTGGCATTTCAGTTGCAAATCACTATACAATCATTCCTTTCTTGATTTATATTTGGAAATTTCTTAGTTTTTCTGTTTGGAAGTCTATCATCTATACTTCCCTTATCTACTTTGAAGGATTAAGATTTTGATCTAAATGGAACGAGTTTTGTGCTGTGGCTTTAAAGCGTATGAGATATCGATGCATCAAATCGGCGAAATCACTCGTTAGGCATCTCTTAAATCGCGTTGAAACACTTAGCAACAAATCGTTTCTGCGCTTGCATTAGAAAAGCGGTTTTTTTGGAGATAAACCACTTCTACGGCAAACGATTTTTTTTCATGTAAACAAACATGGAGCGAGTTTGAAGTGAGGTACACGCGTTCTTTGTATAAGAACCAGTAATTTTGTCAGGGGCTCATATATTGTTTGTAATTTTTCTGTGATTTGAATCTCGAATTGTTCTGATAAGTTTCCATCCGCCTGAAGTACATGTGTATATTGTATGAATTTGAGGCAGCGACAATGATTAAAGAGAAAAACTACGCACCATTATGATTTTTTCTGTGTTGTTAAGTTAAAGATCGAAGCTGAGTAAAATTTCAAACAATGGCTATCAATCCGACCCTGTGCTTTGTAACTCAGTTTTGGCCGACTTGAGCGTCGTTCTTGTAAAACTGTTATAAAATAAAAAGCGCGTCTTCTGTGTTTTGCAAAAGCTGTAAAAGCTAAGAACAAATGTGACATTACGATTTCTCAGCTTAATACATACTAGCTTTAGACTGCCCGCGTTTGCTATCGAGGAAAGTCGGGTAGATACCTTATTTTACACCAAATGTAAAGAAAAACTTTTGTATCAAATCACAGACGGGTTAGCATAGCCGATTTTCATTTTACTACACGCCCTTTTTATATAAGCTAAGACAAACAACTTTATAAGAACGTTCATGAAATTTTGCAACTCAAGTTACTGCCCCTGTTTACAAGAAAAAAAATGTCCAGTCATAGCACAGTTTAGAGTTCCTAGTAAAAGATGGCAGTTTGTTTACAGCTTAGCTTAACCCTTGCGTTTGGAAGAAAAGTAGAAAAAAGGCAATGTTGATCTTATTCTTTGCAAGACTAACAGAGCAGAGATTATAGCTTTAGAAGGAACGTTTCGTGTCTAACTTTTGCTCTGAGAATGAGAAGCTTCGTACAGCTTGCAAAGTTTAGAGGTAGCGAATTGCCCCTTTTCGTGTTCAAGTTACCGCTCGTAAATGATAAAAGCAGATCGTCAACTCGCGTGCACAGCCCTAGTTTCGAACTGAAATGAAACAGCGAGATAAGGTGTACTTCAAAACTAAGTGTATTGTCTTATTTAAAGCTCAGTTCTTCCTCGCTGAAAATTGTGAATTTATTAGTTAAGGGCCTGAATAACGGAGCGTCAGTTTGTCGAGAACTCATTTCTTCCTCGCTGAGATTTTTTATTTTTTTTTACTAAATGATCTGTTGATAAAAAGCGGGTTGACTGGACTGGCTCAGTAAGTTTGCCGGCGAGATTTCGGCTTGCCTTTAAAACACACAAAATATATATGTAGTCGTTACAAGTATGGAAAGAAAAAAAGGATAGCAGACTAGTCCGGTTTGCCGATCACGGTAAGCGAATGTCGGGATCTCGGTTACGCGGGCTGAGAATTTCCGTCGTAATTCCATCCTTGCTCGGTTTAATGAGCCGGCTAGACTGGTTTATGAGTCAGCTGCATTGCCTAGCACGCACGAGCAGTTCCAAATCCGAAATGGCAGCAAGGCTTGGCCAGGCTAAACCGTCCCTTGTAATCGCGAGCCGTCCCGCTTCAGTCCCTAAGGCCGGACGCGTGCGCCCGCAGTTCGTTTTGTTTTATCAGCGGTACCTTGAGCACGAAAATTGATTTATTTGCCTCACATACTAAGGTATCATTAAATCTTTTGACAGCATCCAGCTGCAGTTCAGTCGAGGAGAAACTCACAGCTGATCTTTTCTCCAGTTACAATAAGCATGCGCGACCAGTCCAAAACTCAGCCCAGCCTGTCTCGGTTGAGATCGACATCGGCCTTCCACAAATCATGAAAGTGGTGAGTAGAGCTGAAAGATAGCTGGGAGGAGGGAGGGGTGGGGGATTTGGGGAGAAGGTTACTACCTTTATTGAACCTCGTTTCCAGGGCTTTTTCCTATGTTGTGGTTCCGACCGCACTCACAACATAAGGAAAAGCCCTGGGAGGAGGTTGTCCCTATAGGGGGAACTCCCTATAATGGGGTGGCAAGTATATGTATATCGTATTTTTTGGGGGGTTAAGATATTCAGCCAGGTATCTTTAAGGGTTGTTAAGGAAGACATGTGTTGAGCCCAACGCTTATTTCGAGTTTTAAAACGCAAAGCTAGTATACTGCTTGCAGTCCCTTGTTTTGGCGAAAGTCCGCAGTGATAAGAAATGAGAATAGTTCTATGGCGAACATAAAAATTACTAATTGTGCAACTTCTGTTATTGATCAGGAAGAGAAAAATGAAGTTATACAAACCAACGTGTGGGTGCGTCAGGTAAGTAACAAAGTTACAAGCGCTTCTAAAGAGAAGCTCTGGGAGTTTAGACTACACAACTAAAAGAGTTTACTGGCAGTTTAGACTACAAAACTAGAAGAGATTACTAGCGTCAGCGAACGTTGCTGGTTCATTGATATTTGGGGAAGAGCCAAATTCTTTCCACTATTCTAACTACTCTGTATCGTTTTGATTAAAGTTGTGTATGAACCATTTAAGCCATATAGCAATTAAACATCTCTTATTGGATAATAGTTTGAACGTCCGAAACGCGACCTTTCGGCCATACCCCATGGCCTTCAGCAGGAAAATGCCGCACTGTCACATAATACCGCTGTATAACGTGACAGGCGGCTCTTAAGGCCAATTAAACCAATCCGCCATTTTGCTAAAGATGGCGGCCTGTACATTTACCCATAGTTCCTAGCGCAAAAACGTCTAAGATTGCAATCAAAAACTCATAGCGAGAGCCTATAAACCTCAAAACTGACACACAAATTGTTGTTAGTACAAGAAAGAGTTTTATCCATTGCTGTCATCCCTAAATTTCTTTTAGCGGTTCAAGGTTCGCAAAACATTGTGGTAAAATCGAGTTTTTTGTCGCATGCTGAAGAACACGTTTATCGGGCCCAGCCTCAGGTATCCGGATCCGTACGTTTTTCGCTTTTATCACGTGCTATATAGTTAAATGTGTCACGTGGACATTTTACCGACTGTCCATTGAGCCGAATATCACAGTTTCCTACCTAAAAGATTACCAATGTTGGCTTTTTTCCCATAGTTTTGGAACGACTCAAGACTCACCTGGAATAAAACAAAATACAATTCCGTTGAACAGTTGATTTTGAAGCCAAATGTATTGTGGACTCCAGATATCAGTCTTTTGAACAAGTAAGTGAACGACTCAATATTTACAAGCTGTAGTACTTATAAATTCGTCCAATGTAAGCGCATCCAGTTTTCAGCATCCACATTATTTCATCTATGGAGAGCATCAGAGCGATCGGGATCCGACATCCACTGGCAAGGCTTCCAACATCCATAGAGCGATCGGGTATCGACATCCACTGGCAAGGCATCCAACATCCAGAGCATCAGAGCGATCGGAATCCGACATCCACTGGCAAGGTATCCAAAACCCACGGCATCAGGGCGATCGGGATCCGACATCCACTGGCAAGGCATCCAACATCCAGAGCATCAGAGCGATCGGGATCCGACATCCACTGGCCAGGCATCCAACACCCAGGGTATCAGGGCGATCGGGTACCGACATCCGCTGGCAAGGTATCAAACACTCAGGGCATCAGGGCGATCGGAATCCGACATCCACTGGCAAGGTATCCAACACCCAGGGCATCAGGGCGATCGGGTACCGAAATCCACTGGCAAGGTATCCAACACCCAGGGCATCAGGGCGATCGGTATCCGACATCCACTGGCAAGGCATCCAACATCCAAAGCATCAGAGCGATCGGTATCCGACATCCACTGGCAAGGAATCCAACATCCAGAGCATCAGAGCGATCGGGTACCGACATCCACTGGCAAGGCATCCAACATCCAGAGCATCAGAGCGATCGGGATCCGACATCTACTGGCCAGGCATCCAACACCCAGGGTATCAGGGCGATCGGGTACCGACATCCGCTGGCAAGGTATCAAACACTCAGGGCATCAGGGCGATCGGAATCCGACATCCACTGGCAAGGCATCCAACACCCAGAGCATCAGAGCGGCATCCACTAATGCTCTGGATGCCTTTACATGAGGCGATGCTTATAGATGTAGCAAACACCATAATCAGCCTTTAAACTTTATAAGGCGTAGGTTTTGTCTGAGTTATTAAGATATGCGAATTTACTCGTTGTGTCTTCTTGTTAATCAAAAGGTTGCTTACTTTGTAGTGTGGAGGGAGAGGTCGATGTCCAGGGAAGTGAAGCTCGTCTAATCGTGACTCATGAGGGAAGAGTTGCCTGGTTGAATCCAGCTATTTTCTTAAGCTCGTGTGAAATGGACATCACACACTTTCCACTGGACGACCAGCTGTGCAGGCTTGAGTTTGGCTCCTGGTCGCAAAATGTGAATTTTATTGACGTGAGACCGCTGCAAGGAATCGCTGATCTTTCTGCGTAAGTATTTCAATCAACCAATTAACCTATAGTCTAAATAGGAACACGACACGTGACACCTAGAAGACATTTGTATAGACGGTATCTATTTAGACTATGAATGAAAACTTTTTGTAAAGAAAAAACTGAACTTCTGTACTTTGGGCAATATAAGATTGAATTATCATATATACATTTATTTGATTTGTTGATTGACTGAATGATTGATTGATTTATTAGTTGGTTGGTTGATTGATTGTTGGATTGTTATGATACTCGTTGAGACTGTCGGTAAAATCAGTTTAATTTGGTAAAAAACTGCCTAGCTTCCGCAGTTTCAACTTTAACTTTAAACCTTGAGTGTAAATTAGTAAAACAAAAGCATTTACAAAATGTATAACAACAACATGAACGATTTTGGAAATCTATTCTATGAACAATTTATAGATATGTTGAAAATGGAGAATGGATACTCCTTGGTGTGAAAGCAAAGAGATTCGTCAACGAATACAAATCGATTGACGGGAAGTTTCCGAACGTGACGTATTTTATCAGCATACGCAGGCGCACTCTGTTTTATATGATGAACTTTGTGTTACCGTGTGCACTCATCGCAGTCCTAACCCTCCTCGTCTTTCTATTACCGCCGGAGTCTGGGGAGAGAATGTCATTTGGGGTCACTGTTCTGCTGTCGTTTACCATTTTAATCTTGATGCTTCAGGTACGAAGTTTGAAAACTTATCAGAACTTTATTAATATTATTAATTTGCATGGGGTTTGGTTAGTAGGATAAGTAAAAACATTCACTCGAAAACTATTTTTATGTGTTTAGTTAAAGAGCTACTGAAGCCTTTTTGTCATTAGTATTTTTATAGCTCTTAGGGCTTTCCAAGACTTCTATTCGATTGTAAATGGATAAAAACGCTTACCTGACTATTTTAAATCCGTGAAATAAGATTTCAAAGTGGGACATTCAGTGCAAATAAGATTCAAAACATACGACAGCGATTTATGACGTCACATGGTTTGAGAGGACTCCAAGCTGCTCTACACTTCTAGTGTTTAAAGCGAAATGGTGAGCTTTATTTTTTGCCTTAACGTTGAGCCACCAGCCACGCAAACTTCGGGCATATATAAATTTGACCGGGAAAGTTAGATTGATCTCCCGCCTTTCAAATCATGTGACATCACACATTTCTAATGAACTTAAAAAGTTTTCACAGCTTTTGTACTAAAATAGGCATTTTGTCTTCGTAAATTCTCCGCAAAATTTATTTTAAATGCGGTAGCAAGTGTCTAAGCGGAAATAATATGGATCAAACCTTAATTTTAGATACTTTACACTAGTTTGAAGATTCCGCTTCAGTAGCACTTTAAAAACATTCAGTTAGGAATTCCAGAAATGTCAAATTGAGGGCGTTTCCTCAAGTCGCACAAAATGAGCCGCAATCTTTGCGCTCGCGATCTTATCCGTCACATCACAACGTCAAAGTGCAGTTTGTTATTTAAAAACCTGCAAGCTTTTCGCATAGTTACTTTGAACGAAAAAGTCTTTCACTTTTTTTACATCAACTTCTAATCCCTCTGCTATCGCTGCGCTACAATGTTCACTGACAAATATTTCTTCGCCTTCAGGAAAAACTACCACCAACATCGAAGCAGATTCCACTGATCGCTGTGTACTATGCTTGTACAATCATCGAAGTGTCGGCGGCGATGTACATGGGTTGTATCATGATGCGCTATTACTACCCCGAGGACTCGTCCGCGCCCATACCCGACTGGGTTCGAGTGTTTGTTCTGAACTACGGCGCAAGGCTGGTGAGGTTGAGCCACGCTGTTGATCGCGTCTCACAACAGATGGTCGTTCAGGATTTGAGGCAAAGTAAGCGCTTTGTGTTGTGAATAAGAACAAATTTCTCTCTCAAGTGGTAGCAGGGCCATCCGAAGCGGGAGGAATATACCCCCTCTCCCCTAACCTCCCAATAATTTCTTGTCAGTCATAGTTTCAATGTTAGAATAGCTTTGAGTTACACACTGAATGTTATGCTTGCACTCCCCCCCCCCCCTTCCCCCTGCCCCCAATATCAATTTTGTTCCGACGGGCCTGGATAGTATAAAAAGAGCAAGTTTGTGGGACTTCAGAACATTAAGATTGAATTTGATGAAAGCGCCCGACGTTACGTTTTTCAATAAACAAGGGCCTGTTTACATGCAGTAGATAGAACCACATTACGAGGGGACTAGGCGTAACAGTATGGACCCATATCACGAGGGTGCCAGACGGAACAATGTTTTTGATTACACCTTCCAAGCTTTGCCATACTATTTCGGGGCGAAAAAGGCATTTCGTCACACAAGGCTGCTTCGTGATATGGGTCTGTTGGACCGCCTAGGAGTAATCTAAAGCATAAGTAAAGCTTGCGCATAAACTGCACAAGTATATATAGGCACAAGCACAAACATAAGCATACACAAGCATAGACGTATAGGAATAAACATAACATAGACATAGACATAGACATAGAGATAGACGCAGATACAGCCACAGGCACAGATAGAGACATCGACATCGACGGAAGCAGAAACAGAAACATGATTAAGTTAAAGGTGAGAAACGAGGAGTAGAGAAAACAAAACATCAGCTGACTTTTATTACTATAGCGGTCCGTACGGTGAGTCCGTCTTACAAACCTCTAGTTTTACCAATCGCAGCCTGACGCATAATGATAACTACGTTCTGTGTTAATTTTTTATGAGAACCTTAACCATAGTCTTTTATAATCAGTTATGAAAGATTTTAACATTAGAATATACACGTGAAGAGTGCTGACTGCAATGCCCTCAAATTTCAGTGACTGTGCAGGACACGTCAGGAAAGGAGCCAACAAATATGAAGATACTCACAGATAACATATTCAAAAAAGAAGAAGCCGACGTTAAAATGGAAGTGTGGCGACTGGTGGCTATCATAATCAACAGAATGTTTGTGTGGCTCTACCTGTTTACGGTTATCCTCACTCTAATTGCTGTCTTTCTCAAGTCGCCTCGCATGATGAGCGGCCAGTTGTAAGCGGTTTACCGCATTAGTTAGACTACGTTAGGTATTATAAAGTAGAATATTCTCAGGTATTCACGACTGTTTTGCCAGTCACTGACTAAAACTCTTAAAGGAATCCTTCACTGTATAACATTGTTGGTCTCAAATAAATGTTTTATTAAGTCTGTGTCCATATCAGCAGCACAAATTTGACAAATTAGATGCATACAACTAACGCCTCGCCATTTATTTCGATCAGATTTAAGGTTTGAATTTCCCGCGCGCGGCCATTTTGAATTGTGGCGTAATGCAGTGCTAGGCTCCAGTACTCTCGAAGAATACAATAGCAATGAGCAAGAGGGGATCTGCAACCAAGTTACGTCACAATTCAAAATGTTGGGGGGGGGGGCGCACGCCAATCTTCAGTAACTATCTTTTATTGGTTTGGTAACTCAGTTTTAATGGCGTACAATTTTGACGGAAGTGCAAAATGAGGCAGGCTTTTCAACGAGGACAAAAGGATAAGTTCTGGTAATAACCAAACAATTGACATCCATACCGATCTTGGTTAATATTTTCTCCTGGAAGTATGGTCGAAAGCCGTTTCTTTTTAAGGCCATACTTGAATATTCTCAATTGCGGCTGCTGTTAATGTCAGTCTCTCCCCTCCCTTCCCACTAACACTTAGTTGGGAGGGAGCAGAGAGACTGGCACTAATAACGGCTGCGAGTGAGACTAAGACTTGAACTGACGAGTTATATTGAGCTCTCCTTAGGTTCAGCGAATTGGTAGTTTGCTTTCAGCAAAATAAGTTGCCTTTAGGCCAATTGAAAAACACCTCGGTTTATCACTAGCGTGCACTTATTTTTGAAAGCGCATTGTTTAGATAAAAGAAGTTCATGACGAAAACATCGAGAAATGTTTTCCCTGTTGCGAAACAATAAACAGAGTGAGAAATAATTCGGCCAGCGGCATATGAAGTTGCTACCTACTGCTTGCATTTATATGGATCGAGGCATACCTCAGTTTGGTGTTTAAAAGTAGTAAACTTTAAAAAAAAATGTCTTCCCAATTTGAAGGGAATTTTTAACTAATTAATTTCAGTAAAAGAACTTACGGTCTTATGTACGATCTGACGTAGTTTCAGCTGCTTTCGTCGAGGTGCAGTATTTTGAAACAGCTTGGGCTACCAGTGGATCTCGCTCGATCTTGGGCCGCCTACTAGAAGGCTTGGTAGCCACAACTCTTCAAACAACGAGTAGATCTGGGCACTACTCTGTTGTTGCTCTTTTCAAAATGGCTGCCGCAAGGATGTCAAATCTGGCGAAATATGTGAAAGAAATTCGTATTCATCTTTGCCAGCGATCCCCCAGTAGTCAAGGAGTCAGGTAAACGAGAAACTTTATGCCTAACCGTTAAATTTTACACCCAAAACTAGACGAGAGTGGATTTCCTTCAAGTTCAAGAATAACTTAGTTGTCAGCGTCTACAAATACAATCGTTCACGTTGTTTTTGCCCTTTTTGGCAGAGTTTTCTGCAATGAAGAATGTAGTTATAGCTCTCTGTTGTTCGTAACAAAACATTGTTCATCTTTGCGGCTAATTTTGTTATTTGATTGGCGTAAAGCATACAACCTGCTTAGTTTGACTATGTTATTTCCACATAATTATACTCTACAGAGATTTCCTTGAGAAAAACTATATCAGCATAAAGAAACAGAATCCAAAAACACAAATCCTTGTCCGGGAATGTAGTGGGGTAATGCCGAAAATGTATGCTAGATATGGTGAGTGCTGAAAGCTTATGTTATGTACATATTTCTAGGTACAGTTGAACCCAGATAATTCGAACCCACTGTGAGTCGAATTCCCTGCTAAGTCAAAGCAATACTAGTTTCCATTGAATTTGCTCCATATATTTGTACTGTAATTTTAAACCCCAATAACTCCAAACCCCAATAATTCAATTTCAATTTCCCTTGGCAATTCAAGTTACCTGGCTTTAACTGTACAGAACACTTTGGACATCAATAATTCAGTCTCAAGGGAAAGGCAGGATATTTCGAATTATCCGAGTTCGAATTATAAGGGTCAAGAAAAAATATAAAATCGCCATTTTCACCCTTGAATAGCTTTATTTGCTCTATTTTCACCGTATAAGGTAGCAGTTCATCGTCTCTGGACATATTTCAAATGTTTTCATTAACAAAAGAGTTTTTTTTTGTTTTATGTTACCAATATAAAGATGATTAGCCTATGGGTTTTCGTCACATCGACATTTCAATTTATGCCTGCATAAATAAAGGAATTAATGCACTTTGAACTGTTTTGGACAATAATTACTTACGAGAAAATTATGAACTGTTTTAGACCAAAACTATTTGAAAAATAAATCTGTTTCCAACAGTGTCTGGCCCTTCAATCAGCCAATAGCTTAACTTCAAATGAATGGGGTAAAATTCAGTCTATGGCAAAAGAAGTTACTTTGAATTAGCAGGGACTTAAAATTATCCAAGTTTTAGTTACCCTTGGTAAAATGAATAAAAAAATGGGGTAAGCCAAAGAACTTTATTTTGAATTAGCAGCGACTTTTAATAACCAGGGTCCAACTGTAGAAGCAGAATGCGCATGTAAGAAAAATTGGAGCTCAGGTTTCATTGTGGAACATTGTTACTTGGCACATTATTCATGTTCTCAGTCAATGCACTAGCCTAGGGGTTCAGCAACAAACTCAAGGAACTTTTAAAAAAAATAATTTTTGGTTTTAGAAGTAGGCGGCGGAATTCACAAGTTCACCACTAGTTAACTGAGTGATAAAATGCTTAGCAGTGAGACTGTTGGGCTTTTTAAACTATAAAAAATGGCAGATTTTTAACTCATTTTCCTTAGTTTAAGTTCATAAGTAGTATACTAGCTGGTTTAAAAGTAAGTTATGTTGTTTGTATGAAACTAACTGTGACTATTGAAAACTCTACCCCCTACTAAGTCTTAAATTATTGTTAAACAGATACTGTATGATGAATTTCATGGCATTCTAGTTGGATTACCATCACAACAAATAAATAATTTTGTGTGAACAAAATTGAAGGGTCAAGTGCAAAAGCAACACAACTTTGTAAGAAAAACTTTATTTTCCCAATGTGTACGAAGAGGTATTTTGGATAATGTAAGGAGAGTTGACAACTTCATCAACAGTCACTTATGTCAATTTTGCATTGGACCCTTCAATTCAGTATGAATCTTTTTTTTTAAGAAACATCAAATGGATTGGCTGTTGCTGCCAAGAAGAAAATAGGTGGGGACAAGAAACTGTTAGTTTAGATCTGACATGATAAAATTCTTTAACACTTTTTGTTCACAGACTTTGGAAAAGAAGGCTGCACCATCTTAACAGACAAGAATAGTGATGAAGTTTTGAAGGCAATGGAGGAGCTTGTGGCAAGAGGCCCTGAGGGAAACTGAAGCAAACCTCTTCATTTGCTGCTCATGTCTCTGAAGAGAACTAACTTTTGTGATCAGTAACATTTTAAACTCTCTTCATCAAATGTGATGGCATTTGCTGGAAATATATCTGTCATCTGGTTTCTTTATGATCATTGTTTGTATCATAAAGTTGTTCGAAAAACTAAAACCGAAAGTTCTTCAAAATTCTGAAAGTTAATCATTGAATGTTTGATTTACAAACTTGCAACAATAATCTTATTTTTGTGCCCAGGATGAGTTGAACTTTTTCAAATTACAGGCAAGTGAAATCTTTGATTGCCAGGTGATAAATTTGTAAATAAAGTGGACACAGAGGAATCTTGGTTTGTTTTCATGTTTTATGTTGTTGCCGGCCATAAAATATTTTCTGGCCCCTACAATTTAACAACTTAGAGAATCAGAAATAAACAGGTAACCTACAACAGCTAATAACTTGCACCATTATCCACTAGCACTTCTTCCAAACAATTAAATCTCACAGAACATTTTATTGAAAATACTACAAGTGTTGTACTTGTAGCCAGATCAACTTCAGAATCTAAATGATCACTCTCACTGGTAGGCTACCCAAACCTTCTCCAATACAGTGGAATCCCGATCTTCGGTTTAATGATATTCCCGGTATTATGATAAACATTTGTTTCTCCGGCAAAAGTTGTGGTAAAATGTATGGGGCAGAACCCCGGTTTAACGATATTCGGTTTAACGATATTCCCAGTTTAATGATGGGGATATGTTCCCCGAGAGCAAAATCTTTCCCGGCATAACAAAATCATTATGATAGACCACAGGAAATGCTGGTTTTACAACAAAACAAAATAACTAATAAACTTCATTGCTTCTGTCAGTAATTATTGTTCTTGCTAACACTCCAGCAGCCATGAATGCTGATTGAAGTGTTTTAAACCGCTTTACATCATTATTTGATATAATGATATTACAAAGTATTAGTTTCAAACTTATCGATCAGTGAACATAGAAAAAAAACGTGTATGTAACCTTTTTCCCGGTATAACAACATTTTTAGAAATTTTTTCACAATATTGTATACTGGGAATCTCGGTATAACGATATCCCGGTTTAACAATATAATTTTGACGCCCCCTTGGCATATTGTTAAACCGGGATTCCACTGTACAAGGTAAAATTAGCAAATAACCTGCGAATTAAAATCCAGAAAATAACAGTACTAATCAGAATCAAGGTCTTTTCTGGAAAGTATCCGACCGTGGGTTTGTCATGCAGGCTATTGTAGCAAACTTTGCACCACAAGACTGAGGTCTGGATTTTTTCCAAAAAAGACAGAACAAGGTTTGTTGGAATATAATTAGAAATTTTAAAAAAGAGATTCGAAAAGCAAAAAAGAAAGAAAAACAAATTGTAATGACAACAGTCGTAACAAGATAATTCTACCCTCTCAGCACCGAGTATTTCGACTCAATGCAGTTTATTTGTTTGCCTACAGACATACATTACATACACATGAATAGCACTTAATTCCAAAAATGTAAGTAGCATTTAAGGAAGCTGAAAAGAAACCAACAAAGTTCAGGATATATATATATATATATAAGAGAAAGAGTGTGGTATCCCCCCCCCAGCCCAAATACTTCTCATTATTTTATAACTGAGCCTTTGCTGAGTATTTGAATCCATGCTAGGACCCTAGAGTTTATAATGTTTGGGCTTGTTCTCTGTGATAATTTTTGACCAAACTACAAAATACAGTGGTGTAGCACCATAATGCAAATAATCAAAAAAGTATTAGGATATGGCAGAGTTGATCATTTTGAACTGAAAGTGGAGACATGAACAATTGAAAACATCACAGCTAAGAGTACAGGATTACCAAATCCTAGAACCGTAATATTTATAAAGTAAGTCTGTAATCTGACCTATATAATACAGTAGCAGGAGATATGCAGTTATGGTTTTTCACCAAATGTATGGAATGAGTAAAGCAGTTTTTTGTTTGTATTCCTGGTATTTTGCAAGCCCACCCCATCGTTTAAGGGCTTGTCTTTCCTGGATAGGAATACCACTCACTTGAGTAAGCAAGAAAAAAACAAACAGAGGGGACACAGCACTAAAATACTGCTTTCCTCTCATGACAGAGGTTGCAGGCAAAAATAGCCCACTCCAGAGCAAAATTTCTCCAAAGTAGTTGGGATATCGACACACGCTCCACAGACCACTTGCGATCCACTTGCCTGGCAATTGTAGAAAAACAGCATTAACCATGGTGAAAATACAGAGAAGTAAAATAACCAACAAGTTATTTATAGTTGAATGAGAAATTACCATAAATGCTCTAACAAGCTCCCTTCTGGAATAAGCCATCATCTAGAGCTCAAAGTTTTAAACTTAAACAAGCCCCCCACAAGAGCTTCAAGTTTAAAATAAGCCCCCTCCTGATGCCTAGGATATAGTGAAAATGATCAAGTCCCAAGAAATAAGCATGGTGAAAAGGAAAAAGCAAAGGAGCAAAAAAATTAATATAAGAAGTATCATGTCAAAAAATTCTCATCATTCCAAACCTTGAACTTCATGCCATAGGAACACATAATTCATGCTGTGTTTCTGTCTTTGGGTATTGACCATTTTAAATAAGTCAACCCCCTTCCCCCCCTCTCTCTCTCTAATAAGCCCCCCACCTGTCTGGAAGGCCTAAGAATGAACAAGCCCCATCGTCTACAGTAATTTCATGCTGGTCAGATTTGATGTAAGATAGGTGAAAGAAAAATCTTTGCACCAATAAAAATTCTTGCCAACAGTACACTATAGATGTAATTTTCTTTGTATTTATCTTCAAAAATTTTTTCCTCCTTTTTTTGTTTGTGTTATGCTTAGTACTTGGGACTTGACCATTTTCACTGTATCCAAGTACATATAAATTACCAAACACATCCACTCTTGGACAAGAAATACTGAAAATAAATGAGGAAGAGATCCTACAACACAAAGAGAGCTACAAAATACGATATTTCAATTAATACCAAAACAGTACTAGTTCTCCTCCTCAGTGTCGATGCCTGGTGACAGACATTTATATATATTTCATCACTTTGCAGTTCTGTAAATATCCACCGCTACAACTCCATCTCCACTCTGGGGGATAATTGTTTATTATCATATAGCTAGCTACATATACATATCAGTCACTTCAAATTTTTTGTAGTGAATACCCAGCAACATCTACTATGTTTTTACTCTTTTCTCCTAAGGCTACAAAACTTCAGTTATCCATTGTGCAGTTGCCAAGCAGTTAGTGTAATTTGTCAGTTAGGGCCAGCAAAAGGTCATAGTGATTGAAGGAGGAGGGTTGGGGGGGATTAGACTTGAGTAAGTGCCTACAACACAAGTCTCAAGGGGGTCCAGTAAATTTTTGGGCAAACTATACTTCCTGAAATGCCAATTTTGCATATTCTGGGAGTATTTTGAAATTTGAGTATTGCGCATGTCAGATGCCTGCAAGATGGCCACCAAAAACTTTGCTCCTTAGTTTTTAGCTGCTTTTGTCTTTCTACTGGCACATTTTCTTTGCTCTGATGCCACTTATTCATGTTGTCTCCGAGAGAACAGTATTAACTCAACTGTCTCCTCCTCAGATTAAACAAACAGCTTTATGGGACACTTGTACGTCTGCATATGCAAGTCTATCAATCCGATTGCAACAATGGTCCCTCTCAAAATCTAGTGGTGTTTAATACCCTAATCTCCATGTTCAATCTGGTAGAGTTCAGTGATAAACAGATATTTGCAAAAGTAATCAGCCAATTTGGCCTCCCAATGAAATCTTTGCTGCCAAGAAAATGAGACACATTTTACAGCTTGAGAGGCTCACAATTGTAGATGCCAGCCATTCACACAGAAAATATAAGATGTAATGGTGAACAATTTTGATGATTTACATGTAATCAAATATGTAGTTAATATGATTCCAATAAAGATTGCTGTTGTTGTTGAAAAATATTTGATAGGTCAAGGTTTATTGTTTTCGGTAAAGATTGCCACTTGTTTCTTGACTTGAAATCTTGTCTGAGAATTGGTGCACAGTTGACCACCCTGCCCCCCGCCCAAACTTCCTGCAATGTTGGCCTCCTTGCTAGTTAATACCCCAGCTAGATTCTAGAGTGAGGAACAGCCTTGTACGGCAAGGGATTTTCAAAAGTTCTCGTACAGAAACCGGAGATAAGCACCCTCCTAAGTGGTCTAATAGAGTCTTTAACTTAAAAGGATCATTAAAAATGAAAATGAAATAAAAAAACAAGCAGCAATTTAGTTGGTTCATAATAAACTCAATTTGGCGTTACCATAGTTAATGAGGGGACCTCCAATTAACTATGGTGTCATGCGAGGAAACTTATAATTATATTCTCGCTCCGACATGTATGCATGCACAGTACTTCAGATTTTATCTTTCCAGTTTCATCCCATTAGTGCATTTATACCCCACAAGGACAATTTTCTCAAATTTGTCTATGTAACAAGCTGCCTTCAAGTATAGAATTACAAGATAATTTCGACTCAATGCAGTTTATTTGTTTGCCTACAGACATACATTACATACACATGAATAGCACTTAATTCCAAAAA
>JANVCF010214045.1:0-17767 GCA_025388745.1 Hydrozoanthus gracilis
CAGGAATCACAGCATATAATTAATTTTTAAAGGGTTCTGATTATCAAGTGCTTGTGTTGACAAATATTCTAGCTAGGTTTGACTATTAACTTAATGATAATCATAAATTATGTGAACTGAAAATCTCAGTAATGACTAGTCTGTAATATTTTGTTTGAAAATGGTTAATAAAATTTGGATCATGCTGATTTTACTCTTTTGTTTTGCTGTTCTTTGACTAGCAGATAATTGTACTTGTAAAAGTTTTGGTATCAATAAACATTTCACTGAAGTTAAGTTTCTGGGATCAAAAGAACTTTTGCAGATTTTGAATGTACACTAAAAGTTTTTCCAAAGCTAATTAAGCTAGAAAGGTTTTCTCTGACAAAAAGAAAACCAATGCTTTGCTTTCATTGGTTGGTGGTTTAGATGGCATGGCATGGTGGGCCTTCGTTGTTTACATTCCTGGAACCTGGTTTTTACTATTTGGACTACAAAATTAATAATCAAGTTGATAAATAACCGGCAAGCAGTTTGACAAAAACATATCGATCTACTGAGTATTGTTTTCACGCAAAATTGGTTTCTACGTCACTAGAAAATTCACGATCCTAACGGAATGTTTTTTCCTATTTATTTTAAGAAGTTGGAAATCACAGGCTGCAGCTTTTCTTGTCCGGCCTTTTTTCACATAGGTGTTGTTCACGTTGCCTAGTGTCACGTAAATAAGTAACAAAACATACCAATAGGCAATACGCATACTAAAATTACCGAGAACTTTTTTAGTAAAAATAAAGCTTTCACTTTGTAAACACAGAAATTACTGGAAAAATAAATATTTTTAAACCGTAGAAATCTTAACCTCAATTTTCCAGTCGTTTTCTTGTTTTTTGAAGAAAACCTGTTCTCATCAACGACAACACGCGTATGGCCGAAAGAGTGAAGGCCAGGCTGCGCGAACTGCAACTTTATTTTGACATAAGAAATAGAAAGCTCAAAAGAAAAATAGAAACGAGCCACAATAAAAACTACACAAGATGTATCTCCAAGTAAAACATTTAGCTTATATACTGAGAAACAACCTTATACGAAGCAAAAAAAAAAAATTCTTTCCCAGTCCACCGAATTCCTTTAAGTGTTGGCGCCACTTAACTAAAAATACTGCGCATGCTCCATGCGTTGGACCATCACAGGTGTCAAAGTCTTTTTTTTGAAAATCTTCGGGGATATTTGGAAATGTTCGGAAACTTCGCCAACTTTTGCAAGTTTTCGAAAATTGCTAGAAGACGTTTCTATTCTAAATTACTATCATTATTATTGTGTGGTTTTCTTTCTAGAAATCATTTTTGAGACTTTATATTTTTAAAAATGTTCGGCAAATATTCGGCAAACTTTGGAAGTTTAACAGTACCCATTCAGCAGCAGAAATTTTTTCCCAGAATTTAGATAAAATGCCGCCGTTGATACCCAATCAAGTCCTTAAAGTTAGAAATTATATTAAAAGGAACTAAGGTTACACAAAACTTTAAAAAGATCCAAAAACTTGCAAGTTACCTTCATAGTATAGTACTGGAAAAACACCTCAACTACCATTACACGTTCTGCGTATGACCGGATGTGAAATCTCGTTTCCGGCACTCGAACTAGATTAAGATCGCTAGTATATACCTATGGTACAAAATACTGTTTTGTTTTGTTTTATAACATTTTGAGTCAATTAAGGAGTTTAGTCACGGGACAAAAATCTCCTTTGAGGAGAATTTTGGTTGATATCAATAAAGCATTCTGGGTTCGGACAAGCTTTTACTGCAAACTTTGCCTAGTTCAGAGCTTGCAGGCGTCACAGCTAGATAATTTTTCTGGAGATTTTTTGATAACTACGATGATCTAATAGACCTTGCAAAGTATGGAATCACAAACTTTTTATATCCTCTCTTTAATTATCTCTGTACCTTAAGTCCATAAGTAGACTTAGCAAGTAGACAAAGAATCTGACACTGCTATTTTATTTTGCATAAAGCAAAAGCGTTCGCTTGTGAATACATTCTATCAGTGTGATTACGTTGTAAACGGCCCATATATATAAACCATTGTCCGACACTTTGTTTATTTTCAAACACTGCTTGGCACAGCACGATTAAATTAGACCATTTATTTAAACGTTTCTGACGCTGATATCATGTGCAAAAGTTCAGGAAGCAATTTCTAACTAACGCGCATGAACTTGGCGATTCTCCATAACATTTCCAATTCAAGAACTTTTGGTTTAATGCTGTCCGGCAGCTCGCTTCCTCTAGGGAAACAAAACCACTTCTAACAATACAACGAGAACTGGACTGTTACATTATTATAAACAGTACACTTGCTTCGGTTACCGAAAATGTCTCAACTAAGTCAATTGAAATGGGCGCTTTGACTGGAATGTCGGGAAGGTTTTAAAGAAGGGTTTTGCTTTTTTTGTGTGATTATTTATTGCTTTTTTGATGGAGAGTTGCAAAAAACCTGATGTCAAACCAGTTGCAGAACTAGGTCAGTTCAGTGCGCCAACTGAAACTTGAGTACACTTATTTATTTCTACTGTAGGCTAGCACCCGATGTCGTCGTTATAAGAGCAGCCACGTTATTTCGCGTAAATGCGTATAAACTCCTACTGATTCAATATAAAATAAATCTTATACAAAGATCAATAAAACTGATCAATCTAACTTATCCTGGCGGTTCCATTCACATGATCATGCTTTCAATACCAGAATCAGTTACTACATCCCTAGCTTACATTGCAGCCGTTTTCTGTCAGTCGAAATCTTCCGAGACGAGACCATCGCATGCATCCTCACATTCTTGTAAGCAACGACACCGAAAAACTAAAAGTTCTTTCTTTTGTTGATTTAGATATTGTACGTCCACCCTTTTTATTTTCAGGTCTGACGTTAGCCAATCTTTTCCACCTTAAAAGTGAATGTTCAAACCAAGACTAAAGTAAAGAGTTTTGACGATTTAGATGAAAAACACTTGAAAAGGATTCACAACTGCAAAAAGTTGTTACACAATCTACGGTCAGAAAAAAGAATCGAATACCTTCCATAGATTTCTAAGTTTCATGTATAAACGTACATAGCAGCTTTAGGTATCGTGTGGTTTGTTGTGTTTATCTTAATCCTAGCATGCATAATGATTTAAAATATGTTGAAAGTCCTCAGGACAATTTGACAATTATGTGCGTGCATGATTGACTCTTTTTACCACGTCCAGTGGTCAACTAACCGACTAAGATGTTCAGTATTTACTCGAACCAGTTATGAATTTGCGTGAGCGACAGACGTTTGTACTTGTTTGCTTTACGAGCTGATTACTCGCCTTTTGTCGATTTTCGAATTTACGTTTTCATCCCAGAAGATCGAGCAAACTGTGCCCTCATTCGACTTAGTAAGGTCTGGTATTAAGGGCACTTTAGCTTTAACTTGTGACAAACGATGCCAGACCAATTGGCAAATGAAAGAAAATCGCTGAAGTCGAGAAACTGGGGATCAGTTTAATCACAGGTCCTCGAAGTCTAAGAATGGTGAACCGATGAAATTCGAGTAGCCAGAGTTACAACTGTTGTCGAAAAATATTGTCTGCAAATACGGCTCATCTATGTGCACACAATATCCACTGTTGTTTACAAGTTCATTGCTGCTCAAGACATTGCTGAGAAGGCTACTGGTACAGAAGTTGTTAGAAGGCCACCATAAATCTGAAACGAAAGCAATAAAATCAACACATCAGTTTAATGATTTAAAATATTCGAAGACTAGTTTAGTTAAGTTCTTTCCTGCCACGCATGCGTGCTGATCAGCCAGTTGTTTGTAACTTTCATTTACAATCAACGTCAGCTTCAACCACTTCCAAAGCATTCGTTATACACTTAAGACTTTGCATTAGAGACTTTAAATTTTGTTTCTGCAACAGCCTCAACGCAGACAGAGTCCAACTAGATAAAAATTTTACAATCAAAGTTTTCAAATTACAACATCACATATTGAATTAACTTAAAAATACTAGAGAGCAAGAAAAACTAAATTTAAGAGAGCTGAGCAGCTACAAATCTAGTTAAAATGACCAAGATTGATAGCAACAAAAAGACAAGTACTAGTATTTCAAAAATGCTTAGCTGAGTGGTTCTAAGTAATTTTGGCGCCCATGACTTAGACAATTAACAGAATAATTTCAGGCACGTACTAATTAGGTTGGAAAGCCCTCGGGAAGGCAAGCTTTTAGGGCCGGGCCGAAAGACAACGTTTCTGTCAAGAATAATGAAAAATATGATGGAAGAGTGTGCATAAAGTGATTGTTTACAAAATGAAATCGATTTCGAAGGTGCAAGGTCACCCTGATAAAAACGATTTTAACAAGCGATAATTAATGGGAGAATAAAATACCAACAGATCCAACTTGTAACTTCAGGCATCCTTAAAACATATCTAAAAAAACCCAAATTTTATACTATATAATTTAGAGTTATCGAAGTAAAAATTTTCTTGTTAATATTACGTCATTTTTTGTTGGGTGCAATTTAAATGAATGGAAAAGCTAGTGAAAGCGTGCTCCGGTTTGCGAGTGTAACGTCTGTTTCCTGCGCTCGTACCGAACCAGCTGGGATCGCGCCAGCTGCGGGGAATTAAGAATTCATACCATCTCTAGACGGCACTTTTTTCTAATGTGCGTAACCGACTGACAAGTGCTTTTATCCAGTAAACTTTATGTTTTTATACAGTGTACCTCGTGCTTTCATTCAGTACACCATGTGTTATTATCAAGTACGTCTGCGTAGATCTAGAACTGTACATTTGCGAAAAAAATCGCCGAGCTAAAAAGACTGTTTCTCACGAGAAAATACACGAGGTTTTCGTATAAGGTCCTCGCTCGTCTAGTGTCAATAATGAATGTATCACCGCCAGAAAGATCTTTAACAACTTACAACATTGTCTGTCAAACCACCCAAACCAAGATTCTGAGGTTTTCGTATAAGGTCCTCGCCCGTCTAGTGTCAATAATGAATGTATCGCCGCCAGAAAGATCTCTAACAACTTACAACATTGTCTATCAAACCACCGAAACCAAGATTCTTACAACACAAATTTTCATTTTACATCTTTTCTCTTAAATCAAATTTTCCGAAATATTTTTCGTCATGTTGAATATACAGTTAGAGACATGACCGTTGCCCGCAAGGTTTTGTGGTTTCGAACTAACATGTAGTCTGTCCAAAGTTTCTGATACTAATCTGATTTACGTTGTATCAAGCCCACGCAACCTAGCTGTCGGAGTAATTCCCGGATATATCAATGCGCAGACTAGTTACCTAATCTTGCTGCCGGAATTAGCCTCAGATATTATACTTGGCAGCCCGCTAGCTGCTCCTTCTAACGCCCTTTGCTTCCTTCATCTTTCTCGTTTCTCGCAAATTTATGTTGACAGATGCAATCAGACTTAACGATTACCGAAGTGAAAGAATTTATATAGGTAGGAATACTTTAAACATGCATATATTTTGCAGACGTGTTTACGCCTTTGTCCGCTAAATATGTGTTGTATAAAGTACAAATACTGTACAGTTAGGTTGGTTTTCGTAAACTAAGTATTATTTCAATAAGATTTTCACAATAAACCGAATGAACTTGAAACAACCAAGCTTCTTATAATATTATATCGGTGTATTTGTTTCACTCTCAAATTAAAAAACAATTCGTTTTATCGACCTTTTTTCATTTTGCCTTCCTACAGTTAAAAAAATGCTTCAACTAATTGATGATAGAAGAATGTTAAGCAAGAACCTTCGCCGCAAGCATCCAAACCAAAACGAAGAGTTGGCAACAAAGCAAATACACACCCTTAACACCACGAAAAAAAAATTCTAATCATATCCATGCTAACTTTGGTCTCACACTGCTACCAAACAATATGTGAATGATCTGCTGCTTTGGTCTTCGGATGTTTTCAATTCTGCTGACTAGGTCTTGCACATTTTGTTTTCCGTTATTCCCTTCTTCCTTCGTTGTTGTTTTTGCCGGTATTTACTCCATGCTGTGCTAACTAGCCCCCCATGCAAGTTCCGGTGTTAATAAAAGTTTAGATTTAGTTTGGAATTGTCTTTTAAGCTATAAACTGTTGTTGACTTTCATATTTTGACAACTTGAAACATTTTAGCTCATTCTCCACAAAAAGGGAAAGAGTACATATAAGCGGGTAAAAAACCCTTACCCTGTGCATGGAATAAGAGGATCACTTCAAGCCAGAGCTTCGAAGTTACAGTAAATGCACTATTAGTCTGCAATGCTTTGGTCCTACTACTTATCACTTATTTTAAATGGATGAGAATAAACTACTCTGCGCTGTCTCTCGAAAAAATTTTGATTGAATTTGAAAGAGTAGAGAAACAAAATCCGACCGATTAGAGGCATACTCAAAAGATATCCCTCAAAAGAATGTCTGCTCATTTGTTTTCAAGTATTCTTTGTTTTCAACAAATAATCTTTGACTTGCAGCCACTTGACAGATCCCTGAACCACTTACTATTAGTCTTTCATCTGCCATCCTGACAAACATCCTTTTGTTCTCCAGAATCAACACAAGGCCGCACAAGATGGTAATGTCATTTTGGTAAGCGTCCTTGAAATTCCACCAGACAGTAATCAGTCCTACCTCCAACGTAAACCATGTGTTTCAACATTGAACAAGAAACATACAAGCTCTATTTCTCAGGATTAAAACAATTTCAAAGCCATCAAAAAATGACTGTTATCGTTAAACGTATGTACGCCCCCATATAGTCATTAAAGTCCACTCACAACTCAGGAATCCAATATTGATCACCTAAACTCCCGGACCTAAACTAAACTAGACCAGTGGAGTTCTCGGATATGTCTGCATTTCGCTCCATGTCATCTCTTTTTCCGAAGCAATATTTTCACTTCGTTACTTCACTGTTTTTGAAACTTATTGTGAAGAAGTTCTTTCGTTACTTGCTGCCAAGCGTATCCAGTTTATAATGAATAAATCTTTTTTTAAAAAGCTCCATTTACCCACTTGCCCTTGAAAATGACCTATGGTGCACGCGAGACCAATCCAACAGCGAGCCTCTTGCGTCAAATGTATGGCCACAACATACATTGCATTTTCATTAGCAAATTAATGTGATATCCAGGTGCAACTTCTTTCTATGAAAAAGACCTTTTCAGGCAGTTGATAGTGCAGTTTTAAAACATAGGGCATTTTCAAAATGTTGATCACTATGTATAAACAAGTTAGTGCAATTACGAAACTAAACGAGATTTCCTCAGTCTCCCTGGTATAAACAGTGAAGTAATTCAATCTCTTGGTAAAGTTAAATAGAATTATTTTACTACTTCTAATATAATGGTGTTTTCAGAGAATTTGAGTCAATACGAAATATAGGAATTATGTCGCAGACGGTCTTGGAGTCCGGGCACAGTCAAAGTTGAAGTTGCGACCATCGTGCATGCGATTTAGGGTGTGCTTGGTAATACGTGTAGAAGGTTTTCTTACAAAACAAAATGCATTTAACCTCCAGTGCTCTATAGCTACAATTCCCTTTCTTGATCTGCTTTATGTCATTTGGCTTCACACTTTACAGGAAGCCGATGATCGAGATCCTAATAAGTGAAGACAAAAGGTAACAGGGAGAACTTCTGTGTATGTAACGTAATGGAGCCGGAAACAATCTGATCCATATCCCAGCATTGTCAGAGAAAAGGTCAGATATTTAGTTGCATTGAGCAGCTCATATGTTTCACATATCAGTAAATCCAATTACAAATTTGGTTGTCACTCAGGAAGGTTTAAAAGAAATCTATAAAAAAGGACTGATATTCTTCTAGGTGTCTGAAAACGTAGAGAATAACAAGCTGCAGCCATGAGAAAAGAATAAAAAAACCATCCATGTGTGTGTTCGTCAACGGTGGATTTTAATCTGCTGTCTGGAAAAAAACTGCGCTTTTGCTGGATTGTGACATTGTTGTGACGCGGAAACGCCGCACAGCGACAACTGATAAGACTTTTTAGTGTGTACAGCAAAGTACGATAAACTGCTTAACGTCATTTTGAGGAGTTTTAAAAGCTTTTCAGTCAAGCACTTTCCGAGCTAATCAAAAATATGGTTTAGGTCCAAAGTCCCTACCGTTGAAGGCACGATTTAAATAAACCTCAGCACCACAATTGAAAATTTTCAAACCTGAAAACTCACTTCCTTCGTTCAAAATTCTATAAACTGTTTTTGATTTGTTTGCCGTGGAAATTATCTTGTTAAGAACGCCTTTCGAGAGACTGTTTACAAGCGTTTAGCGGCAACGATGTTATCGCAGGCGCCAACGGGTTGCCATTGTTAGATAAGCTTGTATACAAGAAAGGCTTAACTAAGTGGTAAGACATTATTTTCTCCGATGAGCTCTTCTTACCTTTTTAGGAATAAGAGAAGAAGACAAGCTAGCGCCTGGGGGGATAAGACGCTTTAACGTCCAAGGTATTTGTGCGTTGGAAAAGAGCATTATATTATTATTAAAGTCAGTCCATGTTGTGGTAGTATATCTGCTTCGCATCTTGTCGGAAAAACCAAAAGGGTCAACTTTATAAATAAGACCTGTTAGTGTTGGTGTATCATGGCTTCAATATGTAGTTAGTTAACACCACGTATCACTACGATAAGCAACTTGTTCAAATTAATCCAAGTCAGTGTTCCCTGTTAGTCATCACTAAATACCGAATCATAAAAGTATCGCCGCAAGATACATCATTTATGAAGGAATGGCTTGGAAATGATTCAATTTCTTGTAATTTCTTGGCTCTTTACTCATTATGTTTTAAGGTCAGCTATGGTTGTCAGGAAAATTGCTATTCAGTACTGCACGTTCGTGAGTGGGTTGTCTACTCGCTACTGGATTTAAGGTTTATTTGCATATGTATAAGTAAAAGTCAAACAAAACGCTTCCTTGTGAATAAGACACACCAAAAATATATTTACTCGGTTAATTTATTTTGACAACGGGAAACAAGTGCAAAGCTAAACTAACGTTGGCTAAGACTAATGCAAAATACGTGCTGACGGAACAGCAAACAAGCTCGACTAATAATGCTGACCGACCGATACGGAAAATGTAATAAAAGAGTTTTATGCCCGTTCAGTTGACCAACTAAGGAACATTAGGCAGCAGCAGGGAACGCAGCAAGTAACTTATAAAAACGTACATTCAAAACGCCGACAAAGAACTAAATTTTGAAAATTTTTATTACAGAATTGAATATTAAAATCATATCCACTACTACTTTGACCGTCAATGTTGAAAACAAATTTCAGATGTTGAAGCATTTCTTCGTTTTCTGAATATTTCATCTCACCTGATTTCTTAGCTTTTAACGTTGTGTTGGAAAGAGTTTGTTCTGCGCTCACTGCATATTCCTTAACGTGCTCTGTTTCTTCATAAACTTGTAACTTGGACTAATTGTCGGCAACGATCTTTAATAAGCGGCAATAAATAATCCTTTAATTGTCATATTCTGTGGCTTACTCATTTTTTTAACTGAAACGCTCGAATATTTTAGATTTTTTGTCCTACAAGAACAACGACTTTTAAACAAAAACATAAAGCCAGCAGACGTAATGTAAACATTTGACTTAAAGAAGAACTGATTTATGAAAAACAGCGGGGATACGACCCAAAAAGGTTTAACCCATTGTATTTTTGTCAACTTTTAACGAAGCCAACTGAGAACTGCGGCACATTGTTACAGACATCTTCTCACTGAGACTCTTAAATAATAAAAATCTGAAAATGAAATGATCAACCTATGCACAAGACACTACTCAAAAACAGTGGAATAGAGTCAAGTTGGGTCGAATTTATTGACAATTCTAGTGAGAGATAACGCGGTTTGCTGGCAGAGAAACGGATATGTTTTTCTAATTTCGACTAGTAATCGATTGTTTATCCTCGTTTGTTAGAAGTATCACTTTATCAATGAGACCGGTGTTGATTACGTTTTAGAGATCTGGTTGCCGAGTACTGAAGTGGTGTTTTTCACCAGACAAGAACATTTTAATGGAACTCTTGTGAGGAGAGGACAAAGCCCTCGAGGCCTCGATGAAATGTAAGAAACAAACAAACAAATAAACAACGAAAAAATAACCGCTCACAAAAACTGAAGTATTTGTCAAACCAATTTCAAGACCTCAAACTTTGAGGGATACGAATAAATGGCGTTTTACATTAAATAATAAAAAGTGCTTATAGCTGTCGTTTGTTAGTCAGTCATGACACGTTGCATAGCTCAGCGCTGAAAGAAATCACACGAACGCACACATGCACACAGGTGTCAACCGCATTTCGTGAACCAAAATAAAAGGTCATAACATTTCACAAAGCGTTCATATATTCATAAAATAACTTATCACTCACCGTCAGCAGACATGAAAGGCTGATCTAGAAGATCGTCGTCGGATGGTGAGAACTGGTCACTTCCTAACGAACCATAGGGTTCGCAATCAACCAAACTAAATCCACTCACGCTGTCATGCACTTCCTCCTCTAGCCTTGTGGCAGCATCGTCCTCACTTAGCAAATGAGCTAAATGGTCGATCCACTTGGTCGCCACTCGCAGAATATCGATTTTTGATATATCCATATGAGAGACGGGTAGAGAATTTTTTAATTCCACAAAAGCGCGGTTAACTCCTTGAACTCTCCTCCGTTCGCGCGCATTGGCTGCCCTTCGCTGTCTACTCACTCCAGTAAGCATTCGCTTCCGCCGCCTTTTTCTCCTCTTGCCTGACTGAGGCGGTGGACTTTTCTCCGCCTCAGGATCGGTGCTTAGCGACGCACCAGTAGAGTTTTCATCAGAGGCAGGAACGCTTTCATTGTCTTCTGCCTCTGGGGGACTTTCTGTCTTGATTTCACAAAGCGACTCACTCATTTCACAGCTAACTGTCCAAGCGTATTAAAAGTATTCAGTTCAAGATCGTGGTTTGCTCTTTTCAGTCCCACTGGTCTATCCAGACGGCCGGATGTTTTTTTTGATCGCTTGCGGCTGGATTTAACCTGAAACGATGTCAATAATAAAGTGGTAATTAACTATTGGAGCATAACTTCCTACTATTACTATTTGATTGACGTATTTTTAAATGACTAGAATCAGTTGACTAACTAGTATTCTCCATAGACCTTCAACTCCTTAAAAAAACCTTCGTTGAACGCTTCTTTATAATTTGTTGTTTCTAAATGCAAAACACGGCGAATTAATCTTCGAATTTTGATTTGACACAGATAAATCCAGCTTTCCTTATATCAACGCAGGTGAGGTCAATCAGCGTTTTCCATGCGCATCTAGAAATGGAGTGGGCTTCTATTTTCATAGTTATATATAGTTGAGCGATAAAATTCCACCGGTCTGTTTGCAAGAGGAGACCCTGATTGCTCTTTGCACCTAATTTTGGAACAATGTGTTTTATCCCGTAAGAGTACTCCCATATTAGGAAAGGGTGACGTGACATCGTCCATTGGCACACGAGTCCAGCGAAAGGCCACAGTGATAGTTACAACACGAATTCGAAGTATTTCTTCATTTCTCTCCAATTAAAACAGCGCAGAAAAAAAGTTGAAGTTGGATCTTCAAGAGCGTAAGAGAAAACGTACAAATCTTTGTGGATAAAATAGATTGTTTTCTGTCAATATTGTAAAAAGGTATGAAACAAATGGAATGTTAATACAACTTTGTTCAAGCCACCATGGATTCCGCTATTTCCTAGTCTAGTTAAACAAGTTGTGCGTGGTTTCAACGATACAGTGCTGAGCTGAAAGTGGTGAAATAAGTCGACATTGAGAAGGATTAAGCAAAAACTGAGCTCTAACGCGGTCAGTAATGTACATGTTGGAATTGGGATCTATTTTGGGTTTATAAACTGCGGAAGTGGCCTGGTCCAAAGAGGGTTTCGGTATTTTAAACAAGAAAGTTCTCGATGAGGTCGAATTGCTTGCCATTAGGTTTTATTATATGATCACGTTGTTGACCTTTGAGGAGAGCAAAATAAGATTAAAAGCATCTATTTGTGAAATACTACACTACTCGCTAAGGACCTCAAAAGTTTGCCATAAATGGAGCCCGAAAAGCCGCGTCATTAGCGTCATCGGTTCTCAACATGAATTCTTTGCGTGCTTGAAAGATTTTCATATAATGTATGATGTAGGGCGTCGGCATAGTTGGCAGTCGAACATTTGCCAAAAAAAAGCATGTTTTAAACCACCTAATGAGTTTGGTTTTCTTCGAAGTTTTTTACCTTTGTTTTTTTTTTAATTCCGTTACCTAGATTCTAGAATACCCACGTCCCACAGTATGGCGTTTTGTTAAGATCTTGTACGGCATGTCAGTAAAGCAAAGCTGGTATTACATTAAGGGGAAGTAAGTGCCTCGTGGTTTAACTTCTGATTTTGAACATCAATTGTTGGGTTACCACTTCATCGTTTTGTCTCAGCTGGCTCTAAGTCTCATATAAGATTGCCTTGATTTCTTCACTGACACAATGACATATTTTATATATTTCAAAAACAATTACAATCACTTTTCCCACCAAATATTTGTGCCATCGAACATGAAAAAAAAAATCCATTTTTCTTTACACATTTTTTTATCGCTTTTGATTAAACCATGTACTGGCGTGGTCAGCAGTTTAGCTTTTTTATTTATTATACTTTTTCATAAAAGCTGATCGATTTATTTAGAAAATTGTTTAGCCGACTTCTAACCTCAACTTTTAAAATTCATTTGTTCAGGTTAATCAAGTTTGATTGAATGGTTCTGCATATTTGGATGATTTAATGGTGATGGTGAAATAAAATATCTACTGGATTTATTCTTGCCCACTATGTGGAAAACACAATACTTAGTCTCATTGAACTGTTTGGCACGAACCTATCACTACAAGTGTATATTATGTGTTACCACCTCTACACTCATACTAACAATTTATAATCTGCACTTATTTTCTATCACAACTTTAACAGATAAACCTTTGCATGTTTGGCACGAACGCATCCAAGAAATTAAAAAAATATATATTGTTTCCAGCTTCACATTAACGCTATAAAATTCTAATCTATATACTTGTCTTCTATCATATGTTTAAATCAAATGCCCTATGTTTCATAGCACTCAGTTGATAATATGATGCTTGAAACTTGTCAAACTGCTAGAATGTTGCGAAACAGTATTTAATTCTAGTTGTCACAAGAACGGAACGGAAGTAACACGTGGTTGTACTTAGCATCGTCTATTTTAAATTTCCGTTCCCATCTGTTCAACTTGCTCAAACTTTTAATTCATTTATGATCACTTTCGAATAGATTGTAGAAAGTCAATGGTTAGTAAAACTTGTTGCTCACTCCGACTGGCTACTCAATCACTTTGGGAAATTCTGCCACCTTTTCGAGAGGTGCTGAATTCGCCTGCTTTAGCAAATATAACGGGGTCATAGTTTTGTTCAAAACTCTTGCAGGTTATAATGCTCCATAAACTAGTTAAGGGACAACTATTGCCAGTACACAAAAAACAGCAAATTCAGTACCGTGCTAGCTAAAAGAATAGTTGGTAATGGCTGTAACTTTGTCAGTGACCAGATGTTGTTTAATTCATTTGTCTCATTTGAACTAACGGAAAATTCTGCGAGTGTTTATACTGAGACATGCTTAATTTGGTAACACGCAAGCGTTTTTGATATAGTGCTGGGAGTTATAAAAATTTTCCTTGTTGGATTGTTTGTACCTAGCACGTTTTTGAAAGACAAATCATCGAGCACCAACTGAATCTGTTTCATGACATGCAGAAAAATACTCACGCAGTGCTTTTCGTACGTCTACTTGCAGTAACAGTACAAATATACCCTTTCGTTTTCAGTTGACTACTTTAAAATAAAACCTATACTACGTTTTTCAATATACGTATGTATAAGAATTCAGTTTATTAGCTCACGCTTGAAAAACACTGAAAACAAAATTTGAAATATATTTGCAACTGGCTGCTTTCTTTTTGCATTCTTTCGCCTTAATAGCATAGGCTAACACAGCAAACACTTTTGGAGAATCAGTAGACTTGAATCATAATGCAATCACTCAGATTGTTTAGCGAACTTTAAAGGTAAAAGATACGAAGAAATGAGTTACAAAAACAAAAAAACCTAGGAATAGATGATAGTAGCAAACACTTGATCATCCAAACGATAAAACGATTGTTCTTTGTTAGCAGAGAAAGCTAATAGAAACTGTAAGCACGCAATGGAAAATTAGTAAAACGGACGGCAGAAACTAAGTTGTGTCACGAAACCTCTGCCTCTGGGGCCCTGAAAAAAACTGCTAGAAAAAGGCATTCTCCCAATAAATCAATTGCAGGCTTTCAAATATTCATCCGAGCTAGTAATGAAACATCTTAAATGGCCCGTACGATTTCTAACCATCAAGCTTTTGGCTACAAAAATTATTTATCAACATTAAAACGCTTTACTTACCTAACATGAAAATCAGGGATTTCAGGAGTTGTTACAAGTCACTGTGAGTATCTGTAGTAAATGTGGTACTGAGCGGCTGCAAATTCGCTCCTTAAATACTCCTAGGTGTAGTCTTTAATATTACTTGCTGTTGAAAGTTGAAGTAATTGGATGAATTCGCACGTTTTGATTATAATTTTTGTGTGTTTGCCGACAACAAATCAGGGCAACAAAACAGCTCTTTGATTCGTATTCCTTGAACTGGTTCAACTGAAATTATTGCTTTTATTTAGTTCAAACATATTTTAATGTGAAAACTGCACATACTAAAACTACCTAAAACTGGTTTTAGAAAATGTTGCACGAATTAAGCTTCCTGAATGGAGTAATGTTAAAATACATTTTCCAAATGAACTGAGATCTGTTTGAAACAAAACAAACCCTTTTATTAATGATATTTGGCTAGAACTCTAAAAAGATAAGGAGAAGTGAAGGGACTACTCGCTTTGTTATTTGGGGGATCTGATAGAAAACATTAGTGTCATCCTGCAAACGAGCACCTAAAAAGTATAATTTACCCGAGTTTAAACCTTTTGCCGAATCCAAAACTTTGTAGTGAGTATGAAACAAAGAAAAATAAAAGTTATAATGTTAGGAGAAAGCATGAGAAGATTTCCTCGAGAAAAATAATATAGGGCATCATTTGGCTATAATCGGTGCCAAAGTGCATGAGGTTCGCGTGGATGCCTGCAGTCAAGCCCGCCCACAGCCACGTGAAGTAAGTTTACACCGGATCACTTACAGCTACTGATTTACACCTTTAGCATCAACATCAAATCAATTCAGTTCGCTGTGTACATGGCAAGTCGCGCAGTTTGAGCACAAACGAGAACTCGCTTTTTCTATCTGTTTGCTTGTTGGTATCTAACACACTACATACATGTGCTTGCACGGTATTGCAGTCGTTACTTCGTAACTAATTTCTGAGAAGGAACTTTAAGCTCTCTGTTTTTTTATTTGTATGTAAAATTCCTGTGCTACCATTTCGCGATTTTACTAAATGCTTTTTTTCAGCAAGCTCCAATAAAAGTTTTAGAAAACTTCTTTTTGTTCCCAAAGAAGTTATGTGCCGGTAAAGCTGCAAAAAGAAAAGTAATCTTCCTATTTGATTGCAATTTTATTAGCTCATTAATTAATAAAGCTTATTGACGATGTATGTTTGTGGCTCATCTTTCTTTTTTAATTTTTCCATATGACGTCGGAAGCGAATGACTGCTTGAAAAGTTTTGGGATACGAAAACTTGATTAAAATTGGAATGGCACAACATAAAGTTATAATCCTTCTCATAAAAGAATTGAGCCTTTTGACGCACGAATGTGGGACACTCGACCTTTTAAGCTAATCGTGACCTTAAGCGTTTTTAAAACGAATATGTTTCTTATTGAATAAACCAGTTTCATGTATCTAAAAAATAAAAACTGAGTAAAGTTTCATCTCGATAATTTTTGTCAGGTTACAACTAATCAAGGGATTAAGATTCTAAGTAACAATCGCACAATTTCTCAACACACGCGAACGGTTCTTCAGCTTACCAGAGTGAATTCGACAACTTAAAGTTTTCATTAGGCCTCCGTCCATTCGTTTCTTAATGCAGTGAGAGAACATATTAACCCATGTCCAGAAAATGGGTAAATGTCTTCGGGAGGTTAGATGATGTTGAATAGTAGAGCATTTATTTTCTTTTCTATTTTTTAAAATATTGATCAGCATTCTTTCTGAAACTGTATTTCGTCCACTATCCTTTATGTATTTCAATTGCGATCTATTATTACGCTGAATGTCTTTATCCTCTTATGAAGCCGCGGATAAAACCAACGAGGCTGTCTGTTAACACAACTAGCTTCAGCAGCAGCCACGAGCGTGCAGCGCACGCATACACAGAGCTCTCTCGCACACGATGGTGCAACCTCTTCTCCCCTCGTCTTTTAGTCGCAGATTATTACAACGGTACCAATAGTGCTATACGGTTAATGCACCTCGGTATTTTGGTTATACTTAAGACAAAAGACTTTAAGCAAACTGTAAATCATAGTTTTTGTTTTCCAATAAGTAGCATTATTAAACACTCTTAATACCATAAAACTAATTTCTTTGGTGGAAATAGTTAACACGCCTCTTTTCCTTTTTAGGTTTAATTAACGTATAAGTGAGCGAGAAACCCGCAGTAAAATTAGCTGTCAAGACATTGGCCAGAAGAAGTGTGTGGGTGACAACTTTGTGAATCAAGTTAAGCTCGCAATCCTCCGGCGAAAGTGCACTTTTGCATACAGTAAAAGAAAATTCGAACAACTTTTAAGTTTAAAAATTATCTAAAGTTGAGTGTAATATTATAGTCTTCCAACCTCCTTGTTTGCTACTTTGTTTTTATGTTATTGGTGGCAAAGCGAATCGCAGAACACCAAAAGAATCTGCTCAGACTCATCCCTTTCCAAATCTACGCAAACAGCTGAAAATAATTGTCAAAGTTTATAAAAGAACTAAATATATGATCAGGGGCGTGCTCGGTGACATAATCGCGTTATAAACTTATTTGACAAACGAGCGCACCTCCACATCTAAATAGAATTTTAATAGCGTTTACTTACCTACAACAATAACAAAAGTAAGCGAAACCATAATTAAGCGATTAAACTTTAATTTAACGAGAAAACTTGAAATTGGTTCTTTCGCCTTGAACCCAATTAAAAAGGTTAACGGCAATTAACTATAAAGGACCCCCGCGAGGTACCCACCCGAGTTGTTCACTCGTTTTCTTGTTGGGTATTTAGCCCACGAGCCTTAACCATCTGGCACTGTTTTGTATTTCAATTGAAACTGACCGACTAATAAACCAATTGACACGCAGCGGAAACAAGATTAACACAACAACAAAAAAAGAAAACGGAAAACGTTCAATGTCTGATTTTTTTGTACAACCATTTTGAATTTAATTTTTCTTTTGTTCAACTAAAATGTCAATGACATAACATTTCTTTTGCATCTTGGATAAAATACTGAACAAATGGACTATTTTTTTTTGGATAACATAGTCATATTGAACAATTTGCTTCAAGCAATGAACCCTATTCTTTAAACACGTTCTCGATTGCGGAAGCATTTTCTTAACCTTTTTATATACTTCTATACTTTCAGTATTAGTTCATAAACACGAGACTACTAAAACAATGCAAGTTAAATAATCTCATATTCATCTCATAACTCTC
>JANVCF010214156.1:0-10394 GCA_025388745.1 Hydrozoanthus gracilis
TTAATTTTCTTGTCTCACTTTATCACAACATGTGACTTTTGATTTCATTGAGCTTGCAGCCATTATCTTTTCCCCAGCGCTTCGAAAAGCACGTGCGCGCCGACTTTCTCAAACACAATTGTCATTAACTACATTGCTATCCCAACAGGAACGGGAAGCAGAGAAAATTGTTACTCAGTTGAACTCTAAACTTATAACGATAGCATAAACTTTCAGTCATTCAGTGTTTTGTTTCCAAAGTAAAAATTCTTAGATACACTGAACAAAACATTAGCGCAGAAAAAAATGAAGAGTATATTTGTAATTCTTTCAACACATAAATGTTAGGTAGCAATTACAATAAAAAAAATGAATGCCGCACAACAAACTGGTCTTTTTTGCCCTGGTTTAAAAGTATCTTGATTTCTCTTTAACTTATAGGTGTGTGTAGAAACTGTCGAGTTAGTTTAACAGCAACTGGATATGTGGCCACGCCTGCCCAAACTGAGATTTCTTTCAGGACGGGTGCTTTGTCCTTGGTAAGCTTGTCTCCTGTATTGGAGTCGTAGGGTTTTTTAAACAAAGGAGTGGAAGGGGGTAAATTGAGTAGTTTTTAAGAAGCGTGCGTTTTTGTTTAGGGGGCATAGTTGGGAGGAGGGAAGGGGGAGGTCCATTTCCTCGACTTCATAACAAGTCCGCATATAATTCAGGATTATTTGCCTTTTGGGGAGAAATCGATCACGCTGACAACAAAAGAAGTAATATCAGTTCCAAATGTTGTGCGAAAGCTAAAACCCGAATCCATAGTCAGGCAGTATCTAGCCTATAGCAAGGAGTTCAACTTTCAGCCATTGAGCCGTAGAGCATTACTCAGTATTCTGTCTAATTGTTCCGCATCGACTCGCAAGTCCTTGCAAGGCCTAGACTATATTAGTACGGCGGGAGCAGAAGTCTTCGATAAATTGTGCAAAAATGCCCAGCGCCTTGGCGACTGTTTTATGGGCATGACCTGGGCCAAGGAACAGTCGGAGCGTTTCAGAGCTGCAAAGCGTTATTTAAAGAGTGACTTCAAGGTAAGAGCTCTCAATTCTGGACTTCAAATTTATTCACACATCGCCTAGCTCTACGATGTCAATTAACTTGCTAGCAAGTTGAGAAAGAACTGCTGTCTCATCCCTAAATTCGCTAAAGTTCTAGGTTGCATCTTGTCCAACGCACTCAGATTTATGCCTAATAGCTCCCTCCCCCAAATTTCCCCAAGGTTGAAGTAATTTTTTCTTCGGTCGCAAAGTGGCATTTGCACAAAAGAACTTTGCTTTAAGATAGTAATTTTTGACACTAAGTTGTTATATTGATGCTGTAACGTGACGAAATAAGTGCATAGACATAAGGATATAAAAGAAAATAGTATTGTGTTTCCTCTCATGGCGTTAAGCCCATGAGCACATTGTGGTCGTTATGTGGATAGATTGGTTCATTTACACTTGACATTGCGACACAAGGACGTATAGGTACGGAGGAAACGCCATTTGCTTGTCCTAAAAACATCAAGTGCACTGTTAGTTTTTTTACAAATTGTTCGCGGAATTTGTTCAACGACCATGGTGCAACGTGCGTGCGTATTATAGCTAGGATTGAAATTGTTTCATAGTCTCATTAAACGTCCTTCTTACGAAAACATGGTTAGAGAGGTGCTTGAACTAACATCTATCCCGTTGTTTAGAAAGACTGATTTTGAGAGCATTTTTTGATTCAGGTGCATGTAGCAAAGACTTTCACTGTTCCTGACCAATGCAGACAGTTCGCCCTGAGCGACCCTTGTGACAAAGACTCTCAGTCGAGTTGCAACCACGAGCACCAAGATACATGCGATCGCTGCAAAGAGCTGACGACAGCTATATGTGAGATAGAAGAGGGGGTCCAGAATATGTCTGCTTACAATGTTTCTGAGGACACCAGAGAAGAACTCTTGTTCGTATCTCACCGGTCTAAACAGAGCATCCTGGCATGGAATGCACATCTACCAAGAAGTATCAATCAAGATGAAGCGCGGCAAAACATCCTAGACAACCTCGATGAGACGTCCGTCCTACTGATCGAAGATTGGGCTATGAAGTTTTTGCCAAGAAAATATCGCGAGAGCCAAACTGATTGGTTTGGCAAGCGCGGTATTTCTTGGCACATAACAGTGGCCACTCGCTGCATGGCTCCCGGCCGAGATCTCGAGACGATGACGTTCAGCCACGTTTTTGAGTCATGTAATCAGGACAGTTCGGCCGTTGAAGCGATCTTGACCGATGTCATCGATAAGCTAAAGAAAGCCATGCCAACCCTACGTACCGTATACTACGGACAAGATAACGCCGGTTGTTATCAAAGCGGTGGGGCAATCGTTGGTGCAATTCAAGCTGGTAACGCTCATGGTGTAACAGTGCGACGACTGGACTTCTCAGACCCCCAAGGCGGTAAAGGATCCTGCGATAGGAAGGCTGAACGAAGGTCATGATGTGGAAACAGCAACCCAATTGGTGGATGCCATGCAATCTTCGGGGGGTTGTACATGGTCTTAATGTCTCCCTCTGCGACAGTGTAGTCTTGCCCAGTTCTACAGCGCAGGTAAAACTCGATGAAGTCAGCACGGTGGCAGACGTAGAATATGGCAGCACATACATTCGCCTATGGAAGGCATACGGAATAGGGCCGGGAAACAAAATTCCGCTCTCAAAGATAAACATCCCCGCTAGTTTTCAGATAGCGCGGTTATCTACCAGTTTCACTGGCAAGGAGGTGTATGACAAGTTCGCTGCTGTAAAATCCAGAGCAGCAACGATTTCAACAGCTTCTCAAAACGCCAAGGAGATTCTTCCACCCACTAATTCATCTTCTAAAGGCAGTAAGCTATACCCTTGTCCCGAGGAAGGCTTTACTAAATCGTATCAGAAGTTTTCGGCATTGCAGTGGCACTTTGATTGCAGCAAGCACGTCCGTGCTTTATAAAGTGAAACAATGCTTGACAAGGCTGCCCGAGGATATGCAGCTAGACTTGAAGGCCAGTTCACAAGTGTGCCATAGTTTGGAGAAGAAACCACAAGTGCGGATGCTCCAGCTCGACAGTCGCGATTGCAGATTGGCTGGGCTCTCAGACTCGCCCAGACAAGCAGAGCAAGATTCTCGGACAAGGAAAGAGAGTACTTGATTAACAGATTCCTGATAGGAGAAACGACAGGACAGAAGGCAAATCCACTTCAAGTTGTCAGGTCAGTGATTACAGAAAGAGATGAGACCGGCACGCGTATATTCTCTTACAGCTAAACAAATAACGAGCTTCTTTTCGCGCAGTCATTTGCAGATAAGTTCAATTTTGAATCAAAACAGGTGTATATTTGTATAATGTAGTCAGTTTTTTTCCTTCAAATAAGCTTAAATTGACACGTAAAACTAGCGTGACTTGCACGTGTCAATCGAACCGAGGCTAATTAGCAGTTGGCGGGGGCAAATTAATTCCCAAATAATCTATCAATTTTCTGGAACGCTGGCACATAACCCAGACCAATTTCTAGATAATGTTCAAGTACTATATCTCCTTTGGTAGTAACTGGGATTTGGGGTAATTTGGAGAATTCCCACATGTATGAAATTTTAATTTGTTTTAAGCGGTAAACTGTTGTATTTGTAAGCATTATGCAAATTATGTACCAGAATTTTGCTCGATCGCCGATGTTTTCTTCTAAAAACTAAAAAATTTGATGTTTTTAAAAGTTTACATATCTGTTTTGTAAGTTGTAAGCAAAAAATTGTGAACACATTTGCTCGTTTATGAAATTAAGATCATTTCGGTTACATGACTGTTTTGCAGTGTCTGGCTGCTAATTTTAGGCTCGCAGACGGTTGAAATCGAAAATCTGAAATAATTTCCAAACTCGATCGCATTTTGACATTTGAACACCAGCAGTGTTATAAACTTTCTGAAACCTCATTATAAACCAAAAATGAGGGTAGGTTAGGTTTTGAGTCGTTGCCACGGTTTGCTCGATTTTTCTGTGCATTTGCTCTTAAAATCAGTGCAACCTAAGGCTATTTCAACATGAATGCTACATGACAAAGACATCGATCAATTAACACACTGAGAAGAAAAACCAATTGTTGTCTTTATTGGCCTTGCACTTAGTATTTTTCTGTTGTTAACTCCCTGAAAAATAGCCATGATTACTGTTGTGCAATTAAAGTGTAAAATAATGGGGTATGGTTTTTAAATCGAAGAAGCATTGCATATGCATGTAAATATAAGTCTTTGTAATGAAAGGTGAAAAATTAAACATTATTATTTACAAAATATTAAGTGACTGTTTAGAACCTTTTACAAACAGGTCAAAGTGACCCTGAAGCCTAGACATTCTTCGAAGTTTATGTTTGAATAACAATGCTGTGGTCATAATATCGAAAGGTGCATTCTTTCAAAGCAGTTGTCTTTTTGTGATGTTTTATCAACCTTCTTTACAATTTTTATGTAATAATGTGTGCACAATTAATTATTATCAATAATTTTAATGTAACCTTAAATTTTATTTTTCTTAATTATCACAGGAAGCAGTAGGGGATTGTTTCTGGTTCGGATGAGTCTCTTATGCATGGGGTACCTTTCAGTATTCAAGACGAGGAAGAGAAGGGTATGCCTGCTTGTGATTCTCAACAACATAAAACCATATTGGAAGATCTAGAGGTTGGGCAGGAGTATGTAACTAAAACACAAGAGTTTGGGGTTATTTTGGCTGCTTGTAAATGTCCATGAAAAAGGGATTCATATAATATGTTGTTGGTCTCTAGTGCATACGCTACCTTGCTCACAGGATAATAACATTATTACTTTGTCTTTTCGCAGATGTTACTTTGGAGGCTCTTTTGACCCAATTAGGTTCGAAGGTTAAAGGTGAATTGGTGAAGGTTAAGGTCGATGCAGAGGACATTATATGTGACACACTGGCCATTTATAAGGGCGCACGGTTTGATCCTTGAGCACCGATAAGAGCGTCATACAAGGGTCAACATGCAGTTGATGGTGGAGTTGTCAAGCGCCAATTTTTCGCAGATGCTTTAAACACTATGGCCAGTTCATCAGAACTCAAACTTCTAGAGGGCCCAAATACAATAAAAATCACCAGTCTATGACTGTGGTGTTGTGTCTAGTGGAGTTATGAAGCTTTTTGGCACAGCTGTAGCGCATGCAATTGTACATGCAAGAATGGAATTGATGGTTCTATCACCACCTTTCTACTGTTATGTTGCCACTGGAGATGTACACAGAGCAGTCTCATATGCTACAGTTGACAAAATATGTAATGAAAATGCTCGAGCAATTGTGGAGCAGGTGTGCATAAGCCATATCTCGTTGAAAAGAAATAATCAATGAAGTACTATTTAATTCTTATTGATTAAAAAGTGTGAGCTAAATCTTGACAATAATTGTTGAAAGTAATAAATTTGTGACTAATACAATTTACGTTCTCCAAACACAATACTAAAAAAGTGTAAAGAAAACTTTTAAATGGGTAATCCAGGAAAGGTTTGACACAATTATTCTTTGAGAAAAAAGTACCTGAATAGAAAAGACTTTCTATAAGACCTTATAATTATAACTTATTGAAATATTTTTTGTTGTTTATCTTGGTACAAAATGCTAAACAAGACAAACAGTCGATAATTATCTGCTGCATTTAAAAATAGTCTTTGTGTTACTGAATATTTTTTGCAATTGTGTAGATAATGTCCGAGACGGGGAAGGACTTTTCAAGTTTAAACACTGATGACCGGTGCATTGAGGTCTTCCGTTCAAGTTGAATTTCATCACAAATCACAATGGTTTCCATTCCAGCTACCAAATAGTGTATTGACAATTACATGTCACGAAGTAATTTGGACAATAACATTATTGGTGTCTGAAAGATTTGTTTGTGACTGGAAAAGTGAATCCAAGCTTAGGGACTGGTCAAAAAAATTAAGGTGGGGGGGGGTTGTCGGGCCAGAGCAAAAATTAGAAAGCAAGATAACATGTCATGTCATTTTTTTGCATGATAAGGCAAGTGTAAGTGGCGCTAAACGTGATATGTAGTGAATAATGAAGGCACGCACGTAGTAGAACGTTGGCCAAAGGACGTCTTTTAAAACATTTCTGCTCCACGACACAACAGACAAATAAAACCCATTTGGTTTATTTTGGTGGAGCAGGCTTGACTCGTTGAGTGTTTCACAATCCTCTTAAAGATAGAAGACAAAGGAAGGACCAGACAGTAAGATAAATTAACTCATAAAGTTCTCATTAATTCAGAATGGTAAGGATTTAGAAACAGCTAATCTAGTATCAATACAGTTTTCCACATAACCATTCTTGGCCTTAGCAGTCTTCCAACGGCCATGCCTTTGGAAAGCTCTGTCCTTGACATCAGCATTTGCAGCAGTCGAAGCTCCCCGGATCGACAAAACTGAGTTCCAGTCTGGCAGGGAAATCATTGATTTCATCTGAAAACACTTTTTTTGAAATATATTACATTTTGAAATATAAAACATATATAAACATTCATAAAATTATATTATAACAGAACACTAAGATACAACAACAAATTTCAAAACCACCACACCACTCGTGCCAAACACAACCTTATTCATTCCACTGGAGAGTTTTTTCAAAACTATGGTTAGAAATTTATAACACAATATATCGTTGGGCATTAAGTTGTTGTTTGCTGTTTTGAGGCATGCTGTTTGTACTATTTGTTATTGCATTTAGCCTAATTTGTATAATTGTTAGTTTAATATGATTTAAAGTTTTCTCTTGTGTTAACCTAGTATTTTATTCTACTGATACCCGATAAATTTGATGATGTGAACGTTTTCTTATTAGCATCTTGTGATTTCCTTGACCTACAATGCATCTGGCTTTGACCTTTCTTCATATGTAATTTTAATGACGCACTTAAGAAATATAACATGCTTTCAAAGCCTTCAGAGTCTGGTGAAAACCGAGGCGAATGCTTTGGAGAATTCGAGAGCAGATCAGTGAGAACCCAAGATACAGTCAAGAGTTTTCACCTGCTCAGGAATTCTTACAAACTTTGCTGAGATTTTCACAAAGCAATGGAGACATGTTAAACATTATTAATTTCTTTTATAAAACTATTATTTTCCGACTAAAAACAGAGAAAGATGATATACAAAGCGTGCTCATACTGTAGTTTTATTTTTTTCATAAAACTGCAAACTCTCACAACTTGGCAACTGCAAAATATCATTTTTGTGCTTCATAGTGCTATGAAAGCACACTTGTCGACCAATCAGAATGCATGTAGTATCTGAACTATTTTAAAATCATTAGTAAATAAAACATACAAATAATTTAAATGTACAACTATATGTGGTTGTACAAAAATTAAACCTTACTTACCATAATGAATTTGGAGTTGGAAAAGAATATCCCCTCCTATTGGTAACATTTTTTCCTTCTAAGCTCTCGACCAACTCGGTCCACTCGTGATATTGCATCTCTAAGTCTCCATCCCTGAATACGTATTCCTATTCCTCTGAACCATCCATTAACATACGTTCACCAGAATTCATTGATACTTCAAGACCATGCTTAACAAAGAGTGTCAATTTTATCATTTGAGATATCAGAAAACCCTCCGTGTTCAGACATATTGTACTCTTCTCGTCTACACCGGAATGTTTTATCAGATACACCCAACATTTGAGCTATAGCATTCCATGTAAAACCAAGAAGACGCAACCCTTGAAGCTTTTCACGAGGAATGTGGAATTTCGGACGACCCTTCCCGTTTTTCCCTTCACCACCAGACTGTGCAGGGCAAGAGTAATGCGATTCGTTTCCCTGCTGTTCAGGGAAGCGCTCTTTAAACACAGAAGAGTTCCGAGGGTGCAGCACCAAGAACGCTCTTCAAGACCTCTACCTGAGGACCCTATTGAATGGGCAGTGAGATTGGGTGGGCAGCCGTCCCAAGCAAAAAACCAAACCCCCAACGAATAACAGTGATCAATTGGTCGAAATTCCACGAACTTTGGCCCATTCTCGAGTTCGGCTAGAGCACCTCATTACTGACTCGTTTTATATTTTTAGTTAATCTAATTCTGTTCTCAGTAGATTCGGTTATACTCAGTCGCTCTCTTGTTTAGTTAAATGTGTACACCAATCAAACTGTGCAGAATTGAAAGACACCGTTTTAATCATATTGATCTTTAAAGAACATATATATAATCTTACTACACTCTCCTTTCTATAAGATCAGTTTATTTTGTCGGGGCTGGTTGTTTTTAATTTTTTTTACGATTTGAGACAATTTCTTCTAATATTGGTGCGTGGGTTAAAGCAAGAATGTACAAGAAAACAAATTGTAAGGCAAGCACAGTACACGTGTATGTTGCATATGATTTTAAAAGAGTCTGCAGAGAGTCATTTCTTATATCTAGTTTATTAAGTTAAAGATCGAAGCTCGTGTTAAGTTTTTGTAAGAAAAACTTGGCTTTCAAGCCCGAGCCTTAGCTTGTTCTTTAATTGTTGTTCTCATATAAAAAAGGCGTGTAGTGCTTAATATTGTCAGTTTCATTTTGGAAACTTTTTATTTACACTTTGCATCCATTCTTTTTTGTTTCGTCGAAACCTTTCTGAAATTATTTAACTCAACAACAACTTTGTTTTCGTTTGCTTGTTTGTTAGTTACCTTTTTTTTTAAAAAAAAAGAGATACCTTACATGCAATTGGTTCACGGACGAGGTGACTTTTAGGCTTGATTTTTCCCTTGGCATGGCAACAAGGCGATATAATAAATTCAAGTACTGTTTTCAGTAGAGGTGATAACTAATTAAAGATACATTTTGAAAACCGCATTGACGTTTTGTAACTGTGTCCATGTGTTTCATATTAAGGTCAAAGAATTTGTTGTGTGTGTGTTTTTTATATTAGTCTTGGGCTTGTTGAAAACCGTCCTTCACGAAACTTCAGTTAACCAGTTTTCATTACCCATTTAATTTCTGAGAAGTAAAGAAGGATACTTCGTCAATTTCATACATTTTATGGGGGTTAACAGTTCATTATTTCAAACTGAAGCTACTTTACGCTTGTATTTATAATGAATATTTTTTGTTGCTATTACTCTGTTTGGTTTGCCTTACGTTTGATGTAAAAAGAACCATTCAGCAGTTTCCAATAGTTTTTTTCTTGGCGTAAACAAATAATTTACTCAACCTTACGTCACTTTTACAACTGCGTAAAGTCTAAAGAACATCTTTACTCATCTTTACGCCACTTTACAACTGCGTTAAGAGCATCTTTACGTGCATACGCGTAAAGATCAGTAAATTTAAGCTTTACGTTACCTTTACGACACCTCGTAAAGGTAAAGTAAATCGCGTTCGTAAATCTGACATTTCGTGCTGTGCAAACAATTTACAGTATTATGAATGCTCTTCCAACGTTATTGACCTCTTCCAATAACTTTTATTCCTTCACACAAAAATTTAAATCGTTTTTGCTTACAAAGTGAACCGCTATGACTTGCACGACCCGTTTAAAAAATGTTAATCTTATAATATAATTCCTAATATATAAAAGGAGCTCCCCTCCCTACAAGCCTGTTGGTTTCCTGGGAACTCCTCGCCTGCATTACTTAATGTTAGATATATAAGTATATGTATAGAACAGGCAAAGAAACAAACGAACAAATGATTAATGTTAGTATAATCAAAACACAAAATATGTTTCCTCAAACCAAAGCTAACGCTAATAGTGCCATGCTACACTCTTTATCACGCTTTGTATTGCAGTTAGACTTACGTGAGCCGATGGGAACAATTATGTTAAGCACATTTGCACAGTTAGTCGAGCGAGACTAGTTAGGAAAGTCGGCGCAGTTCAAAGAGATATGTCTTTATTTGGGTTTTCGCTTGGTTACGTGGTATTAACCGTGCACAGAATTCCAAGATGGCCGCTACTATGTAGTTCGATAAGGAAATGAAAATTTTCAGCCATCCAGTTGGAATATCAACAACAAACTTCGCGTTTCGGACGTTCAAACTATTATCCATTAAGAGATTTTTACATTGCTTTATTGTATGTAGTTAGATGCTCGGGACTCTCAAATTTGAATCAATATTTCGCCTTAAATACAATAGATCATAAGCTAAAAGTTTGTCTGTGAGTTTTCTATATGCCTGGCCATAACTGCGCCGTTTTCGGATCCGGTTCGTGCCCTAGAACGGAAGGTATTGCTATTTTCAAGCTACCAGCAGCGAAGGATCCCGAACACAACGCTTTGAGGGAAACATGGTTAAGCGAAATCACAAAGAGAGAGATTCAGGATTCCAAGAGCATTTGGCGAAAGACAAAGTGTTCGATTGTGAAAAACACTTCA
>JANVCF010214267.1:0-17735 GCA_025388745.1 Hydrozoanthus gracilis
CCCCACCCACACACCCCCTCAGGAGGCCTGTGTTGAGGAGTTCAGTTTGCGAAACATGTACAGACATTCCCCAAGTTTTCGAGCAGAACCTCGTTATTTTGTAGTCGTTTAAACTCAAACTTTGCTCTCAAAATTCAACTTGGCATAAATTTAACATAAAACACACATCCAAGCTTTCAGTAGTCGAAACAACCCACGCGGTTGAATGTGTCCGCCATCTTGTAGCTCTTCTTTCATCCGGGAAGGCGAGTCTGATCTTGCCCGCCTTTTCGCGCCCAAGTGGCGTCACATGACTAGCTGTGACCAATAGCAGGCTCGAATGTACTAACTATATGTACAGAATCTTGGCGCGCAGTTCGTATATTCCATCGAGTTTGCTGTCGTGCGAAGGTGAGTATTTGGCTTGATCATCTTCAAAGTTTTGCAGTGTTGTACCGTGAAATTTTGTCAGGTTTGATTGAAAAAAGATAAGAGGAGGTGTGTAGTGAGCTAGCGAATCGAGAGAGTCATTGCTTGTTGTGATCTTTTCTAGTTTTTGACGAAACAAGAAGAGCAGCATGTGCATGTGTTGCTCGAGTTGAATCTTGACCATCGAAGACCTAATCTTATTTGAGTATTACCTCTAAAACGTTGAAAACCTAAGATGAAATGTGATGGTATATATAACCTATAAAACTAAATTGATAGTTTAGAGAGAAAATTGTTTATATACATGCTAAACCATCAAATTTGGTCTCTCTTGAGTTTGAAAGACATGGCGGGAAATTCGTTTACGATCTCGTTTAAGTTAGAATCACGCAGTGGTTTATATGGTAGAGAACATTTTTTTTTATCTGAATTATTTTGTTCTATTTGTTATGCATTTTGAATTGAGGTGACTTCGATTAGACTCGGTTTCTTTTTACGCGGGAAAAATCACCTATTTCCCGCCATCTTGACAGAGAGTCGAAGAGACATTTTGAATGAAGAATCTTCCCTTAAATGTTGTTTTCTCGATACGCTACCGATCTGCAAACGTTTTATAATGAAAATACTGCCATAAGATGTCAGGAAATTGATGTACTTGTGACAGTTTGACCATATTCTACATCATCTATTCAACGAAATGGCGCAATTTCAATTTTAGAGAAGTTCGTAGCAATTTTGTTATTTCTTGATTGTATTTGGAAGGTACTCGAAAAAATGCTTATTGCGTCTGTTTGATCTTAGAAAATGCCACGTCTTTTTGAGAAAGTTGATGTTTTTTAGCGAGACGAGATTATTTATCTCGATTCTCGCCACTGTCAAATATTCTTTAGAGGCGATACTCTAGAAATGCTTTTAAGTTCAGCGTTTTCGAACATCCGTATCTTTGTATTTTATGTTTACAAGTTGTTCGCAAAACCGTTCTTAAAATGGACCGAACCTCGAATACTAAGATAATTGCATTTGTGCTTGGGTAATTCTATTGTATGTTTATTATTTTCGAGATGCCGTCGTGGTCTTGAGAGCCTGTAAAATAAGTAATGTATATGAATGTTATAGCTTCCCGTTGAATAAAGTTTAAGTTGCACTTAATATTGTTTCTATCTTCTTTAGAAACGAAATGTTTTGAAATTTATTACCTTTTCTTTGCAGCATTTGTCCTCTTTGGTTGCATCAAGTCAAAATTCCAGGTTTAATCATCGAAATGTTTGAAGCACGACTTGAACAAGCTGGTGTCCTTAAAAAGGTCCTTGAAGCCATTAATGGCTTGGTCAGCGAGGCAAACTGGGACTGTTCTAGTACTGGGGTTAGCCTCCAGGCCATGGACAGTAGCCACGTAAGCTTAGTGTCAGTCCTTTTACGGTCAGACAGCTTTGATCCATTCAGATGTGACAGAAATCTTTCTCTTGGTTTAAACATTGCCACCATGACAAAAATTTTGAAGTGTGCTGGAAATGACGACAGTGTCAAGATTAAAGCTGAAGACAGTGCTGATTGTGTTATATTCGTGTTTGAGAATGTCAGTAAGTATGAGCTTGACATATCTTTTAATTTGTAATGATAATTCATGATATGCAAGAAAGATGCAGGAAACATACATCGACCCTTAGTTGCATGACCAGTGCTGGGGCAGGTCAAACAGACAAAACTGATGGGTTTTAAGTAATTGGATTGTTTTGAAAACCCTGCATATTTTATAAAAAGTGTTTTTGCTAGGTTTAATCTTAGTCTTGAAGCCTTATTTGACTTGTTTTTCCAGAAATGTAGAAGGTAGGAATAATGAGGGAATACATTTATTTACTGATTGATGCTCGTCCACTACCCCAATAGATGGAGACAGAGTATCAGAGTACGAAATGAAACTTATGGACATTGACAGCGAGCACTTGGGAATACCAGTAAGTTCTGTTAACAAGTGTCTTTTACTTTCCTCTAGATGTCGCTAAACAATGATCACTTTGATGATTTTTTTTTTCTTTCAACAGGCAAAAATTATTTTTCAAGATTCCCTGTAGATTTGTAAAATCATCATTTTTTTAACCATATTTGCAACTACTTCAGAAAAGAATTCTTATTTTGGAAGTTATAACAGGAAAAACGTTTGAGATAGAAATTTGAAACTTTTGCCTACTGAAGGGAAGAAAATTATTTTTTTACACTGAAGATTCTGAAGCACATAGCATTGGAAGAACTTGTGTTCAGACCTTGTTTGTTCTGATTTAGTTTTTCAGATTTTTTGGCAGAGAGTGCTTGTATGGTTTTTAAGTTTCTTTTTCATCCTTCCTAACAGGATCAAACTTACGATGCAATCATCAAAATGCCAGCAAACGAATTCCAGAGAATATGCAGGGATCTGACAACAATTGGAGACTCTGCAGTTATTTCTTGCACAAAAGAAGGAGTTAAATTTTCCACCAGTGGCGATATGGGAAAGGGCAATGTGACTTTAAAACAGAATGCAAGTGTGGAAAAAGAGGAAGATCAGGTATTATGTTATACAAATAGCACTCTTTCATGTATTAGTTAACTAAGATAACATTGTTTAGCTAGCCATAGTTTTTAAAAATACAATGTACTCACAGGTATCACATAGGTTCCCAGAATGCAACATACCAGTTTAACAATAATATTTATTTCTCTTAGGTTTCTATTGAGCTGAATGAACCTGTCAGTTTGACATTTGCGTTGCGATACCTGAACTGCTTTACAAAGGTGAGCTTGACAACAGTGGTGGCTTGCCATTGATCAGGGTTTTAAAATATTGAGCAAGATTTTTTTAGTATTGCTTGCAAACCTGTTCTGAAAACTTGATGGATATCTTCCTTCAAGATGAGGTTTGAAAAACTGATGTTAATTGGAATTCTTTTCCCCTAACTTTTCATGTGTATGAGATGTCTTATTTCTTTTGTAAAAGTAATCTTAAAAAAATTGTAAAGTTTTGGTATTTGGAAATCTCAGAATTTTGACCAGATGTAATCATTCCCTTCTCAGGCGACCCCCTTATCGAACCAAGTTATTCTATCCTTAAAGCAAGGTCTCCCCCTTGGTAAGTGTGATGCACCAATCAGTAACAAAAGTAATGTATAAGTTACTAGTAGTCACTGTCTGTACTGTTGCTTTTTTCTGAGCATTGCCTAACAAATTAAGATTTTTTCACACATAAACATAGAGCCATTTGTAATGAAGTGAATTTCTTTACTCTCAACCACCACTTTGGCTTAGTTTTGAGTGTTAGAGCATATATAGACTTTCTCTACCAACTGAAGATGCCACTTTTGTTCTGCATTGACAGCTTATCTAAGTTTCAAAAGGAAAAGTATCGATTTATGGGTTGTCTATCTTAAATTTGTTTCAACACTACTGAATATTTGTGTAGGCCTTTAGACACCTATTCTTTCAAAGGTTGTATCAAATAAGGTAGCATTTTGAGTTTTTTTCAGAATTGTTCTTCAAATTAGTGCTCAACAAAACAGAAGTTACTAACTATAAATCTTTAGTACCGTTAGAGACTGCATAGCCAACATGGGTGGTGGAAGCAAAACATTCTTAGGGGGAAGGTTCAGTTGAAGTTGAAATAAATTGTCATAAAGTAGCCTAAAATTCTTATTCAAAAATTACTGTTGTTGGCCAGAAAATAATTGGGGGAGCTAGTGCCCCCCTCCCCCCAACCAGTTCCGTCTCCCAAACCCAATAATAATTACCTGTTATAAGCCAAAACAGAATTTAACTGTGAGTAGATCATTGTTTTTCCTACTAAACTATTAATTAAAAGGGAACACTGCTGTCGATGATAACTTGATACTTTCTTTGCAGTTACTGAGTATCGCATCTCAGGTAGTGGAGGCAATGTTGGGCATATCAAGTAAGCAATTTATTTCACTCCAATTGTTGTATTTGTCACAAGGTTTTCTAAATTTAAAGGTAAACAAGATCTGCTGCTCAAAGTGTAAAACTGATGTCCTTTTAATTATTGTTTACTTTGTCATAATTTATAGCAAGAGTTTAAGTATAATTTAATTATATTTCTGACAGATACTTCCTGGCACCAAAGATTGATGATGATGAAATGAACAATGAAGATGAATAAGCAGATGCCTGTGAAACTCGATCAAACTCTGTGTTGCTGTTATTCAACCAAAGCTGTACATATGTTTAACATAAAAATAAAAGAAATTGTCCAAGTTTTAACAAGTTGTCCATTTTTTTTTAGTCTGAGTATGTGTCTTAGATATTAGAAGTTTTGGAAATACCAGTACCAAAATTGAGGCAAAGACAATTTGAGAGTTTCAAAGGAATTGCATACTTTTTGTTATTTTCTGGTGGCTGTATAATTTGAAATTGAAGCACCATACATATACTTTATTATACAAAGCAAAACTGTTACCATTTGCAAAGAACTACAAGAGTCTCATCTGCAAGAATCTACATTTCCCTGATGAGAATAGCTTTGTGGCAGGCGAAGGCATAAAAAAAAAAAAAAGAATGCAACAGAGTTTGTTGTATTTATTAGGTTTCTGTTTGGAAAAGGTCGTACCAGCTGTCTTATCCAGACTGGTTCTTGTTTACAGTACTTGGCTGTAATTTTTGGCTGACCAATACCAGATAATTCAGACTTCTTACCATAATGTCTTCATTAATAGTTTATGATTTATATAAGGGTAAGTAAGTATTAAACTAGCCATGGTCGAATGAGTGCAGATTTAAGTTTACACCCAACAGTGGATTAAAAGCAAGTTGGTAGTGAATGTAAATTTGTTATCCTTTATGGGAGTTTATATTAGTAATTTTGCTGGTAAAAAAATTCAGTAGTTGTCTCTTAAAAATGGAAAAAATAACCAGACTATATTTTAACCTAAGTTTTGTCCACAGCTTTTCCCTTCTACCTTGGACAACAAAATCGAAAACAAGCTGCAAAGCCAAATTTACAGTAGATAATTAGTAAGAGGCAAATCCAGGGGGAAGATGGTCTTGCTTTGAGTTTTGGAAGATTCCACTGTAGTGAAACTAACAAAAGTGAATGTGAAAATAATCAAAATAAGAGAACTGGAATGAAATTTACATTGACCAATGCTATTTCTCTGAACAAAAAATTCCTATATACTGCCATTGCTGTAACTGTATTGATTTGGCGATCTGGCAATGACAGTTTACAAACAATGACTAAGCATAAAAAGTTTTGCCTTATTAACAGTGTTGTGTCCAAATTTAACTGTTCAATTTCCATGAAAACTGAAAAGAACAATTTATTTCATAAATTTAAACACCATGATCGTGCTCAAAGACTAAATAAATAATAATTTTTTAAGTTGTGGTAGCTGTAGGCCAGGTAAGACATGGTGTACTTGTGTGTACACACGCACAAGTAATTGTGGAAAGATGAAAACAAGGTTTCTTTTTATAGATTCACATAATTTTATACTTTCATTTTTCATAGTTTTTTTTAACAAAAAAGAAAGATTTAGTATCACAAGAAAGAAAGAAAAACAGCCCCTTTTTATTACCTAAATGATCTTGATTACCTAAAAGCAATCAGCCAATAGAAATGAAGAGTCATAATTTTTGGAAAGTGATGCATTGGTAAAAAAAAAACTTTTTAAAATCTCTTAGAAGTAAACAAAATATTTACATGTCTGTAGAACTGAAATATTGTTCCAACCAGTTCTGGTTCCCATTTATTTGTTGCTCATTCTTGTAACTGACTTGCTTGTTCCACTTGCATATGCTGGTAATAAACTAAAATAAAGTAGCTCTGAGTATTCACGATGAGCCAATAATAATTACTTGATATTAAAGCCAAGGAGAAAGCTCGGAAAAAAATCCGAGCCCCAGATGGGGTTTAAACCCATGCCACGACCCTCTGAGTATTCACTCCATCTAATTTTTAGGCTGTACAACTTGTGACACAGTCACGTCTTATTGTTTCAGGAGCACACTTGTTGTGTGGCGTTTAACTGAATTCAAGAAGTCCTCCATTCTAATTGGTCTAAGTTGGGCTTTTACTGTTTCATCCACACTGGTGTTACTTCTGTTAACAAAAGAGAAGAAATCAGTCATCAATACTATAACAATCTTAATTTCTTTCTTATCAGCTGTTTTGAATGATTTTTAGGTAAATTTCAGTTGATCCACATAAGAACTAGGGAACTCGATCTGTAGCACACATAAGCAACAATCTGTAAAATATCTATTGTTTGAAATTTATCAATTTTGAAATCTGAAGGTTGAGCAATTATTTTAGTAAAAAATGGAAAAAAAAGTGTGACTGGCTTTTTTTCGATGTTTTTATTTGCAGGTGTTCTGTTCTGAATGATAAGTTTTGGTAGAATTACAGGAGAATCAACTGTGGGGGAGTGGGACAAAATAAATTTCCACAGCTCTTTTGTCATCCACCTACACACAATAGCTCTTTTGTGGATAATTACTTATTCCAGAGTTGTGACCTAAATGAGTAAACGTTTAGTTTATTTCAGACCAACCCTAGGTTGGTGAATGGGAACATTCAAACATACCATTATTGATAATTTGCTCTCAAAGCATATAGTCCTGAATATTATTGGATAGCTATATTCTATAGCTCACATGCCCCCCCCCCCCCTCCTCCCCCCAATTCTTTAATCCCTGAAGTCGGCCCCAGAAGGACTACAGTACTTACAACTGTCTTGGTAATTTCTTCTCTTTCATGTAATCTCTGACACATGACATTGCAGCACTTCGACCTATAAAAAACATAAGTTATCACAACATACAGTATGCGAAACTTGACCTTTTACTGCATACTTAACACAACAATATTCAAACTTTCAGCTGTCTGACTTCATAATTATGTAGTGTTCAACAAGAAGATTAATTCATCTTCAGTGTTTGTAAGGTACTTAAAATAAAAACAATTATTTGTAAGATGTGTTAGAAAAAAAATTAAACATGGACAAATTAATTATTTTTGAGTTTTAAAACATCTTTTTAAACTTACAGATTTCCTTCAATTCACTTCCACAGTAGCCCTCAGTTAATCGAGCTATATCTTCTATGTTTACATCAGAATCAACCTACAATAATGGAAAAAACACCTTATTTATTAAAAGTTGTATAAAACAATTATAGATCTACTGATAGTATACAAAGAAAACTAAGATATAAGACACAGTTTTAAAGTCTACAAATCAAATCGGAAGCTCTGGCCTTTAACTCAGTTCTGAAAACCTGAAGAGATTGAAATATGTTTCCCTTATCAAGAATACATAGCTTTTTTCTAATAATTTTCACTTCTCAAGAGACTTAACTAGTAACTTTCCCAATTATGGTACGATGACACCACTAGTAGGGCATAAATAATGTCAGCAAACAGGGGTTGGGGGATGGAAGTAGGTAGCAAGAAAGAGAAGGAAGGGCATCAAGAGCTGAACGAATACTGTTCCTGTCAGACCTCTAACAGTATATATTTCAGTGACATGACAATGAATGTTTTGACTCATCCAGTTGTATTAAACTATAACTGAAAATTAAATCACTGACAGGAAAATCCTACTTGAGCACGGCTCTCATCTGTCTCACACAGCCTTCTTCAGGTTTCTGCTGGGTCAGCTTGAAACCCGCAAATGTCATGTGATAGCTGACCCATATATCAGTGGTAGTTTAAGTTCATGTACAGCAAAATATATTTAGTCACTGTATATTTTAAATGAAAGCTATAAATACAGCATGACTGCTATTAGTAGAAATTTTTAAAAACCAATTAACTATTAGTAGTACATTCACTATTTGTTTTTTTAGTCTATATATATTTTGTTTATTTTAATGATTAATGTTCAGCCCTAGAGTATTACAATTTTTTTACACTTTACAACACTTTGACTAAACATTACGCTTTGTTCCTCGGGTTTTATGAAAACCACTCTAAAGGATAGTTATAATTAATAATTACAGGAAGCCTCACCTTTTCCTTATCAAGAATAAGATGTAAAATTTCACATCTCTGTTCAAAGTTCTGTAACCAAAAAGCAAATTTTAATTGTCAGTGTTAACTTTTTGCTTTTTTAGCCAACATAAGGGTTTTCAGGCATTTTTATATTATGATTCAACAATTACCATCAAATATTGTCACTGAAAACCTGTGGTACAACAATTACATTTTTGTTTATCTACCATTTATTTTAAAATGACTGCAGCACTAACTTTCTCAGAATCTAATCTTGCATTCAATCATGTATGTGTTCCTTTCCTTGAACTTGCTTTCAAATGGTTAAGCCAAACTTTCCAATATCAAGCTAACTTCTGGCATTTCAAAACTTACAGTTAAGTATATGAAACCAACATTCCATTTGATTGCTACAACAACTAAATAAATTTCATTTTATCATACTATTTTTTGGTAAACTTAACGAACGCAGCATGTATCAAATGTAGTGGGATGGGCAGGTCGGTCTAAAACAAAAACTATAAATAAATTGTACTTTAAAATTAAAGGACACTTGACTATTTTAACCTACAGGTAAGCTGATGTGAAATGTGCTCGGCATCCGTCTTAGTATTGCAGAATCAACATCTTGGGGTCTGTTTGTAGCTCCCATCACAATCACTTCACATGATGAATCAGTCATTAGACCTGCAAGGAGATTAGTAAAATTTATTGTGTCAGCAAGTGATTTAAGAGAGTTAATTTTTCTATAATGTTATTTGATCAAGATGTTAGGTTAATTAATAACATTAATTTATTTTTTAAAATCTGCAATGAATTTCTGAGAGTAGTTGTAAGTTCTTGTTATTCATCATGTAAATCGACAGATTATTTGTTGAACATTTACAGGATATTCGAATCTTTTGGTAAATAATTTCAGCTGAGCTTTTGTACCTTAAAAGTATTATTAATAAATAAATAATGAAGTTTCAACTAGTAAGCTCAAGAAATTTCGGAAAAAAAATTCAACTAAGCTCTTAATTTTAAAGTATTATTCAGAATAAAGTTAAAAAAATTAATTAATTCTAGCTATTCAATAATTGATGATTTAAAATATTTTATTTTACTTAGGATCTTTACAGTACTTGTACAGACCATCCCATAAGCTCATAAACTGGGCCTTCATCATAGCTGTCGCTTCATGGTCACTCTTATCTCTTGATCTTAGAAAAGAGTCTGCACGAGACATAAAACCAACTAAAGTTAGCAGTGACCATCTAGACATTGATTGTTAGCAAAGATACTGGACATAATTATGTTTCAAGCAAAATTTTAATAAAAGTATCTTTTGTAATTCATATCATCAAGTAGATAGTTGAATACTAGTCTCTACACAATCAACCCATGAGCAGAGTTATTTAAAATAATCATCAAATAGCTTTTATTAACTAACTAAAAGTCATTACACTCTTTTTCATATTTTTCTATACATTTCTTGCATACTTTATGAACATGACACTTTCCGTCTTTATTCTTAACCGTAACTGATTCATAATGACCGATGTATCCAGACAAAAATGGATATTCTTTTAGGAATAACTGATGTTCTTAATGTGTTTAAAAAATATACGAAACTCATTTGTAGGTAAAAAAAATCAATGCATGTCAACTCACCAATTTCATCAATAAATACAATACATGGCTGAAGCTTGATTGCCTGTTGGCAAGAAGTAATAAAAATTGGTAATAAAATAATTTTTTAATGTATAAAGTTTAAGGCCGCTACACATGAGCTGACTTTTTGTTGCAAAACATCCAATTTTTTGATGCAGACAAAAACCGGCCCATGTGTATTGTTCCTGACAAGTTTCAGACAAGAATTATTTTTTGTCGGGAACAAAGATTGTGCATGTTTGATCTAAAACGGTTGGCCGAAAAAATCGGTACATGTGTGGTATAATAGGACAAATTATCGGGAACAGAGCTTTGTTTGAGCAATCATAGAGCTGAATTCATCATGTGGGAAGGTTGTAGTTGTGGGTGAGGAAGCTGCAGTTTCAGAAGATATTTAAAAAATGATAACAATGGTGCTATTAAGGACTTTAGAAAAAGAAGATCTTTTTGAAGCGTGGCAAGCGAGGCCATGTGTCTATGGTATTGACTCAAACAACTACACCAATAGAAATAAGAAACAAAATTACAAATCTTAATAGTTTCCATCAACACAAGTTGACAGGCAGAACAACAGTGAATGTAGCATGGATACAAAACCATACTTTGCTGCTATGCCCACCCAACAAATAATCAGTATGTGTGAGGTTGCTTTTATTTCCAGACAAATAATTGGCATAAAAAAACGGGAGTTACATGACAAAAAATCAGCTCATGTGTAACTTCCTTTTGTACATTTTAAAAATGATTCAACATCTATTGTTAAGTTGTACAACATTTTTTTCTATTTGCACTAGTTTCTACTTTACCAATGAAAAAACAGCTGCAGCTAGCTTCTGTGACTCTCCATACCACTTGTCAGTGAGTGAAGATACTTGCAAGTTGATGAAGCGGCAGCCTAAAGGCAGAAGGAGGTTTATTTTGCAGTATGTTTAGCAAATGTCATTGACATTTGACGAAGCAAAACTTATTCGGGAATTTGATTTATTTTGTTGAAAAATTATAACACTGTGTAGCAGTTGGTCAAATAAAAGATAAAGCAATACAAGATTAACAAAAAGGCTAAATTACATTCTAGCAAAAAGGAAATAAATGTCTTTGTTGTCACAGGGCATTTATTTGAAGCATTCAATATTTGATACATAACTTTTGATTTCTATTGATCAACCCCCTGACCTGCTTCTTTTGCCGTAGCCTTTGCAATCATTGTCTTTCCACAGCCAGGGGGGCCATACAAAAGCACTCCTATTAAATGAAACAAAATAGTTATAGTTTACTACCACGCATAGAGCAAGTAAACTGTTGGCATTTTAAAAGTCACTTAACTATAAACTAATTCATTAATGAGTACATGTACACAATATGCATATAACTATAATATAGTTATATCTGTATTAATATTATTTATTATTAATCATTAGTATTTTAGTTTATTATTAACTTGTTTTAATATCAAAGAAAATAAAATTATGTTCTTAAAACTTTGATAATTATAATAAATAATGGTTTGCAAGCTAACAAAATTATATTCAGACAATTTCAATTATTAATTTTTTGCAATAGTCAGAATTTACATTTTTAACTAATTATAAATTTACCTTTTGGAGGAGAAAGAAGTGCTGACTTTTCAAATATTTCCTTTCTTTGAAATGGAAGAATTACTGTTTCCTGTACAAAACAAATTCAAGAGACAGTATATAAAGCTGATTTTTTAACTTGTTTTGCAAGGCTTTTTAATTAACAATATAATCAATTATTGATCATTGTACATCAAGTAGCTGCTACATATAGAAGATGTTTAGGGCTACAAGTAGAAATTGATCAGCTGTAGACTCCATAATTTACCAAGAAATTCAACTATAGATGTTATCTACCTGTTCAACAACAGCATAACAAATGAAATTTATGGTAAAACAAAGTTTATTAGCAACATGAACCATAAAAATTTACAAAAACTATAAAAAACTGTCTCTTAACAATTTCATTCCTAAAGGTAGCAAACTTTTGGAAATGAAATTGTTAAACTGCTTACATTCTTAGTGTTTTATCTACAGTGCTAACTGCAAAGAAGATTGATCAGCCTCAAGTTAATTATTACCTTGACCTCCTCTATCGTGTCATCCAAACCACCAATGTCTTCCCAGCTAACCGGCATTGTGAGTGGATCAATTAGGTCTGCAGCAATTGACATCTCATACTCGCTAAGCTATAGACAAGAACTACCAAATTACTACAAAATATAATAACTTAGATCTATGCCAAAAAAAGATTTGTCCTGTTACAAAATTTTAACACAATATAGGATATTAAGTAACTAAAATTATGTGAGAACTCACAATTATTTGTTTTCTAAACCTTATAGAGCTGTAAACAAGTAACTGTTAAACAAAAAAATATATATATTTTTAAAATCTAAGTTCAAACTATTCAGTGCTGCTAACTTTTAATTTGCAGAATATTTGTACATATCTAACTGAAGATATTTTGGCATAATTAATTTGTATCTAGTAATCAATGCATCCCATCTGATAGTATCTGACAAAATATATACACAGAACAATCAGATATTTACATTCAAAGCTCATTTGAAATTAAGTAAAATGAAGTATATAGAGACCACTAAGTATATATTTAAGACAAATGAATCTTACTGTTTTTAATACAGGACTCAGTACTTACTTAGTACTGGGGCAAATATCACCTTATTACCCAAACTATTGAATGTTTAGGGTTCAATTATTACACAATGTATCATCATCATCATCATTATCATTAAGAACAATTTTCAGAAGCACAAACCTTCACATTTTTCACTCCAATTTTCTTCAGCATCTGTTCTGCCTGCATCAGTTATCAAAAGACTCTTATAGGGTAAAAACTGTAGATAGTTTATTTTTATTAAAAAAAGAATGAAAGCGTAATGTTGTCAACATTCCCAACTGGTGTGAAAAAAACAAAACACCATTTTAAATTCGCACTTTCTAATTCCTTAATGTCTTTAATTCGTCGAGATGATGGCAAGTAATGTATATGATGAACTACAGTTTTCTTATTTGAAAAGAAAAAGTGTGGATGCACAGTGCATACAAATACATACAATTGCACGTGCTGTATGAACAGTGCGTGTATATATTAACTATCGTTTTCTTGCTGAAGCGTCCTTTCATAGTTTGTTAGTGAGGTAAAAAATAAAATAGTTGGGCACATTTTGTATGAATCTTTAAAAGTGACAGGCTGGTTGTTAACTCTTGAAGAAACTGGAACAATTACAGATCTTCCCAACGTGCTACAGTACTAATTCTACAATCGTCATTGAATTTTCAAACCACATCAAATTAAGGCATTGTTATAATTCTATTTTATAATATGGATCACAAAGTCTCAGTGATAGACGTGAAACTTTACATCATCTTTTTTCTAAACGTAATGTCGTTGAAAATCAAACAAACGTAATTCATCACAAACTAGGATATTTGTGCCCAGACGTAAGCTGATGTGAAGATCAGTGGAGTTTTTGACAAGCGATACCTGTTTCTGTGCTGCTAGTCTGCTCTTTCTTGTTGGGTCCATTAACTCCATTAGCCATTTGACTCCATAATACGATAATACTCCAGCCAAGGCTACTTGAACAACAAAACCTGCATACCTAACTCTAAAACTGTCGGGCATTTCTTTAACTTCTAATAAACAAAATCTCCTTTCACTTCACTTTTAAAATTTGTTTTGTGATCGATTGCCCGCGTTCTTACTACCTGCGGCATTCTTCCTTCAGCACATGCGCATAGTCAAATGACCTGATACAATCGCAAAGTATCATGGGAACTTTCTCTTCCATCTCTACAAAAAGTCTTCGGACACCAGTATAAAGTTAGAGGTACAATCCATGCTATATTTTGAAATTGGACCATCATCATGTTGTTTTACTTATTAAAAATAATATTTCAAAGTTTTGGCTGACGCGTGGTGATTTTATTTTTCAATTTTCTCCCGGCAGTATGGCTCCCCGTAAAGGAAAGTCATCACAACCCGAGCAGGTCATCTCACTTGGTCCTCAGGTAGACTTTGTTTTGGTCTCGTGGCTTCAGTGTTGAAAATTATGTTTCAATTAGTTGTGATGTTGGGACAGTATAAGAATTCATTTATTTCCCAACACAGGTAAATGAAGGCGAAAATGTTTTCGGAGTTGCTCACATTTTTGCGTCTTTCAACGACACATTTGTGCATGTGACCGATTTGTCTGGCAAGTAAGTTATCATTTTATGCTGTATTTGGGTTGATGTGCTTTTTCTGCATAACAGTAAAATTAATTTGAATAAATGAAATTTTTCTGTGGTATTATTTGGCTACAACTATCCAAATGATGCATTTGATAGCTTAGAAACTCTATGTTGTTGTATTAAGTAAAGAGCAGGAGAGTTGTTAGTTGATGGATATAGGACGCAATTCATAAAGCAAAGTTCAGCTTTCAGAACAGTTCGCTGTCGATAGATTGCTTCAAATTATGATTATTGAATTTGTAGGCAGCCTGACTTTGTGTTTGGCTTCCTTCAGTAAATTTAAGTGAGACCTGCACTAATTGAACTAAACAGATAAATTGGGCTTGTAAAGTTCAGTGATTTTGCAACTGGTTTGGTCCAGTTCTGGTTGCAGGGTTCAAAATGACGTTCAGAAAATTTTTCCTTGTTTTGTAGGCTCTTCAAAGTAGTCTTAGATGTAATTTTAGCCAGCTGTTGACTTCTTTGTCATACTTACCCATAATTATGCATACAAAACTATTGATCTTCAGACCAAAACATTGGAGGTAAACCTCACTTTATGGACAACAAAAAATTCTTGAAATCGCTGCTAGGGTTAGGAGTAATGGTTGGGGTTGGGGTAAGGATTATATCTTTTAATTTCCAAATGAAAATGTGGAGTTTGACAACCACTGCATTGCTGTTTGCATAATTAATCCTTTTCCTACTGAATTTTCAAAACTCAAATTTATTAAACTTTATAAAAATTTTCAACCTCTGAATTCCATGACATGATGAACATATTGGGAATCTGCTTTTCAACACAAACAAAATGAATGGTCACTTTTGAAGGGCTTCATCAACTGGTTCAAAAGTTTGGGCATTTTTGGATCATGTGAAACAGGGTTTATTAGGGAAAGGGTTAAGTATGGATGAGTACAGAAATTTTACCTAGCTGTTTTTTTTGGTGCATAAGGACACATTGTAGCAAGAAAATGTAAATCAGTGCTTCTCTCTCGCAAGTCAATGTGAGGTGATGAAATTATGTTTATCTCTGGCCTTACAAGCAGCATCCTTTTTCTGATTCCCCCTTTATGGAACCAACTGATTGTTTTCTCTGACATGTAATTTTGGCAATTTTTTGCCAACTTGACGCAGTCTTTTGCTAGTGTTTTCAAGGTCAATCCTTTTGTTACCAGTACAGAGAAATGGCATGAAATGATGATGCAGACTCTTTCTAAACCTCAGTCACTTTGGTGTTTTGTAAATTGATAAATTTATGTTATATTTGTAAGATTTATAGAAACAATTTCAAGAAAAGTTTTTTATTAGCAATTGCCAAGTATGGTTGCAGTGTTACTAAGGGAATATATTCTTTTCTAAACCTTTTATTATTTTGAAAACCAAAGGGAAACTGTTGTCAGAGTGACTGGTGGAATGAAGGTGAAGGCTGATCGTGATGAGGTAAAAGCTTGCAAACACCTGTAATTGTTACAATTACTTTAACAGTGTGTGAAGAATGTTGTTTAAATGACATCCAAGTTGTAAAAATAGATAAAAAAGCAGATTAGCTCTTAGGTTGGACTGTAGAAATAGAGTTTTTGAAACTAATAATTATGTTTGATATTTATTTTCATTATTCCTGCCAATTTTCAATGACAAAAAATCTTAAGAAATGCTCTGAATAATTGAGAAAATCAGAACTTAATAAAATATTTTTCATTTTTAATGCCAAATTACATTTAATTTTGTTCAACATTATACATAGTTTCTGTCCAAATTTCTAAGACAATAAAGACTTTTGTTCTGAGCTTGTGCTAAAATAGTAACTTACATATGGCATTATCTCAGGGTAACACTTTCAGGTCTTGCTTTGTGGTTCATATCTGTTATATCAATTTAAAATTCACCCTTTGATGGAATCTGCAAGTTGTGTCCTACACGAGCTAGCCACCTACTGTACCTCAGACAAAATACCTAACACTGTCTGCATTTGTATTCGTTTGTTAACTTTTGCTCCTTTTAGGCTTCTCCGTATGCTGCTATGTTGGCTGCCCAAGATGTGGCTGCAAGATGCAAAGAAGTTGGTATTAATGCATTACACATCAAACTGAGAGCTACTGGCGGAAATAGGTAAACGTTCTTACTATTTGATGTGGCAAACTTTTGACTTTATTTGTAATTTGAGTTCAAAAGTGTAACCTGAGTTTCTTAGGTCATAAGAAGGATTATCATAGAAATGTAGTTTGCTAGCATCTCCCAACCTATTTACCACAGTTTTAACTTTTAAAGTTAAAATAGTTTAATTTAACTTTAAACATAAAATAAAATTAAACCTGTAAATTATGTTTGCCAGTGACATGCTCATTTGGCAAATTCCAACTTTGCACTTTTTTAGAAGATATAATTAAAAGGTTGACAAACTAAATTGTCAACAATTATGGAAGGGCCTGGTGCAAAAGCAGTACAAAATGACTATTGACTCTCCCAAATGGAGAGAAGTTTTAAAAGGATGGGAGAGTTTAGAACTCACAAAAAGTCACATTGTTTTTTGCACTACACTCTTCAATTTGTGTGACTACCGGTAATATGATTTTTTGACTTAATCTTGGTTACTAGTTTGTTACACTTTAGCCATATCTCTATCTCAATCCTATTAAGGACAAAGACGCCAGGACCTGGTGCCCAGTCAGCACTTAGAGCTTTGGCCAGATCAGGAATGAAAATTGGTCGCATTGGTGAGTATAAAACTCTCTCTAAAAATTGACTAGTAAATGGTTGTGTATTGGTGATGAATAATCAATATTTAATCCTTTTTTTTGACACAAACAAGATTTGACAAATCAACAAAATGATAAGATTATTTTGTACTGTCTCGATGATGTTATATCTACCCTCACAAAGTGACTTCAGTGAGTATTTGCTGCAACAGAGCTTTGGGCTACATGGAGTGTCCCTTGTTCAATGCTACAACCATTAATATTAATAGAAAAAATCAACTAAAAACGGTTTTCAATGATTGTCTTGCAGAGGATGTTACTCCTATTCCATCAGACAGCACCAGGAGAAAGGGTGGACGACGCGGAAGGCGTCTGTAAAATACCCCCGTAAATCCTGTAATAAAAACTCAGTGTTTTGCCTCAAATGTGTTGTGGTTGTGTTTTTCTTACTACCACTGTGTCTGCAACAATTTGTGTTATTATAGACCCTTTTCGTAAGTGGTGGCAGTTTAAATGTTCTTTTTGGGCATGCTTTCGAGGAAATTTTGTCTACATTCAATTTACCCCCAGCAAGGGTGGGGGGGGGTTATTAGGACCCCCTCCCTACTAATTTTAAAACGGTTAGGAATTAATTAGTGCGCAACCTACTAGTTAGTTTCCATGGCAACAATTGCCAATTAATTAATTAACGTTGCTATGGGAACAATTTTTTTTTCCAAACTAAAATCCGCCATTTTGTCTGCCATCTTG
>JANVCF010214378.1:0-17731 GCA_025388745.1 Hydrozoanthus gracilis
TTGAGAAATTGAGCTCTGAAAAAGTGGGGAGGGGTGGGGTAGGGGGGTATGTGCCGCCACCCACCACCTCCCCCGACGAAATTGGGTTCCTTAAAAATACCGTTGTTTTGACTTCTTCCCTAAGGTACTGCAATACATGTATTTGAAAACGGATTGGTTGGCGAGTGTATTCTTGATTAATTCATCCCCTGATTCATTTCCAGTGACTATCCCAGGATTGGTTTCATATATGATAATGACTAAAAAAAAACAATGCGAATCATTTTTTATAAAGTTACATGAAATTGCTCAATCGAGCCACGGGCTTCAACTTGTTCTTATACTGTTCTTAAATTATGGCCAATCTGAGCCTCGTTGTTCTTATAATCGGAATATAAGCGGAACCTTTTCAGTATATGATAATTCTTAGTTACCCGATATTTTTCGACCAATGATTCATGATTCATTTATAAATTTTCTCCATAATTCATGATTCATTTATAGAATTTCTTCATGATTCACGATTCACAGCCTGCGAGATGATATGATTCATGATTCCTTCACTTTTTTAGCCGTGATTCATGATTCATGATTCAAGATTCTGCTTCTACCCCCGATTATAAAGTTGTTCTTACAAAAACGCGTGTATATAAACTGAGAAGCATTCCTGTTCATTCTGTTTTGTTCAGTTAAGCCCTGTTTCCATAGAGTCACAGCAGTGGCAGGAGTCGCGAGCAAAGTTGTTCTACGACTCTTGCGACTGCTGCGGATATATGGAAACCGATGGCGCCCGCGACTGCTGCAACTGTTGAGACTGCTGCGACTCGAGTCTTAAGCCCGGTTTCCATATAGTCACAGCAGTGGCAGGAGTCGCGAACAAAGTTGTTCTACGACTCTTGCGACTGCTGCGACTCCTGCAACTATATGGAAACCGGGCTTAAAGGATCGAAGCTCAGTAAAGTTCAAAAATAATCAGCTATCGAAACCAAGCCTGAAATCTTGTTCTTGAATTGTTCTTAAATTTTGGCCGATCTGAGCCCCGTTGTTCTTATAAAGTTCTTCCCCTATTAAAACCTTCCTGGAGATGTTATCCAAGTATTTTGTATACACGTATCATATTTAGCAGTTTAGCTCAGGACCGAAAAATTTCTTATGACGTTTAAAATAATTTTGATTGACTTGACTTTCTTGGGATGATTTTATTCAATCAGAGCTTTTTATTTTACAACTTGAATGTGCCTTATTTACCAGCAAAGAGTTACTGTAACTTTTTTCCCCAGCGGATATTTAATGAATGAAACTGTAACGAGAACATTGGAGTTGGTCAAATGAAGAAAAGCAATTGAGGTAAAAAGAAATACTCCCTTAAACTGCTGAATGAAAAGTACGAGTTTTATTCGGAAGAATTTAAAACAAACTTAACATTTGTGGTGACAGTAGCTTAAAAGTGGCGGAATTTGCCTTGGTCGCTTAACTGACTTTTTCACTTCGTTATAAACCGTTGTAGTTTCATTTCCGGACGGTCGCTGACAAAAAACAGGAAAATAAGTTCGCACAACTAAAAATTGCTCGACAGTTTTTGTGGCGGAATACTGAGATAAACCTAGAATTTTGTTTAAAGTTTTTTTTCTGTTATTTCCACGCATGATGTAAAATAGAGTTTGCTTCATCTTCCCGCCATTATTCATTAAGCCCGAACAGCTCCTATAAATGACCGAACACATGATGATAAGCCTCCCCAACTGTACTAGTGTTCTTACTAAATTCTAAAAATATCAGTTTCGGAAAATTTTACTTTTTGTGATTCTCGTTTAATCAATTCCGAACGTACCCATTACAAAGTGTATTATTTCATTTATTTTACGAATTATAAGGAGAAGTTGTGGCTAATTGCGACTAAGGCAAAAAAACTTTCTTGCAGAAAGCAAGTTGCATGCTTTTTCTTTGCAAGAGATGTGATGAACACCGAACTAATTTAAGTTTGTATTATTATTTCTTTCTGATTAATATTTTAAATGAGTAATTCTTATTTACGCCTCTTAGCGGAATAAAGGTAAAAGTAAATTTATAAACACAATTTCTTCCGGAGCTTTCACTCTTGTTTGGCTAGCGAGGTCACAAATTGTTTTTCGTCGGCGCGGTGATAAAAGTAACTTTCTTTATACGAACAAAACCTAAGTTCGTGTGATTAAATTTTAAGTTGCATTCTAAATTGCTACTTTTAATTAACTTTCTGTGTTGTATCATTAATGGCCAGCAACTTGAGGCAAGCCCGTCATGACCAAGTCAGTTGCGCCTCAGTAAGGCATAAATAAAACAAAACAAAAACAAATTAATGTAAAAAGTTTAAAAATAATAATAAAATTAAATAACAAAACAAAAGTAGACAAAATGTTCTGAGAAAGCAAAACTGAATCAAATAGGAAACTAAAAACGTCAGCTGTTGATGATATCATCAATTCTTGTAGCTTTACGGTCCTTGACTGCAAATTCGAAAACTGAAAGACTTTTACTTAAATGTTGGCCGAATTCGCTCAAGTTAGTGGCTTAAATTTTAGCCTGAGAGTAGAAGTCGTTAAAATCTTGAGCTTTGTTCGTTTATTGCGCAGGCTATCAATTTTGTAAGCCTCAAAAAACAACGCTCTACAAATTTACAATGATTAAAGTCTCCACTCAACAACCATATGTTTAAAAGTGGAGATGAGCTAGTTTGAAGGGAAACGACAGATGTTTCGAACCGCCCTTGGGATAAAAGAATAGTTCAACCGTGTAGCTAAATGGTTTACTGTTAACACTGGCTTTCTAATTAGAAGGCTAGTTTCCTTCCTGAATTGCACTGGCAATCATTTCATAAATGATTCGATTTCGAGAATACCCGTGTTATCTCAACATCATTTATTCCACCGGTATTTTAAACTGGGTTTATAAGCGACAAGAAACGCATGTTTGTCTTTTGTTCTACTTTGAAGATAATTTGAGGGTGTTAAAATACTTAGGATAATAGACACTTAGCTTATCTTCCCATTCTTCGCGGCATGTTCCATCTGGTATCAGAGATGAGCATTAAGATGGGTTCTTCCGCAGTTAAATGGGTTCCTTATTCAACATGAAAAGAGTTTGTCGAATTTAGTATGTTTGTCGCAAGTCATAATTTCTTCCTTTTGTACAAAACTAGATCAATTTCGCGTTTTTTCATGTCCCAGATGGCCAAAAACCATTTGTGCTATCAACAGCCGCGATATCATTACGAAATACATTATCGACAACGTTGAACCGTGTGACCCGAGACACCATTTTTTCGGATCGAAGAATAATAACGGGTGCGAAAATAAATTATTTGTCGCAACGATAAAAAACAATTAAAACCCACATGTTCACCGAATACTTTCTCCAGCCGGGCTTTAGAATAAATCCAATAATGTTCATAACTCTTGCTTAAGACAATTAAAGTACCGATCGACCTAAATTTGTTTTTCACAACCCGAGTTAGTTTTAAAAAACGTCAGTGGTCTGTTTTCTTCTTTTACGCAGATTAAGATAAAACTTGAAACCGAGAGCTTTGAGACATTTGCAAAAGTTAGCGCGCTGTTTGTCGGAGATAACATCTTAGAATTTCAAGAACCCTAATCGCAAATTTCCCAAACAGAGTTATGACTGTTTATGTCGCGTAAACAACACTTCCAAAAATGTTTGGCGAGCCTCGTCCAGAAGAGAAAAGGCAATGAAGTCTTGCTTAGCTAAATTAGTTATTCTTAAGGTGTCTTCTTTAATGACTGACAAAGAGTTCTTCGTTTTTCTTTCTGAATGCTAATAGTGGCCACAGATGTATAGGAGCAAAGAGTGGAAATGGGAAGATTGCGATAACAAATAGACTGGCTCCCGACCGGCGAGTTCACATGTGTTGCTTAACTGTTTCTTAGGGTCACAGATGTAAGCCATTACCAAGTCTCCGGTTTTTTCTATTCGTTTTAAATATATATGTATATATATTTAGAAAAGTGAGAGAAGGAGAGAGTGTATAAAGATATTTCAGAACACAGCAGGTTGTTGTGAATAAGGTTTGTTTATTCAAGACCTGCATTAACGAAACGAAAGACTACAGCTAAAAGACAGAGATTTTATGTTGTGTGCCTAAAAATAAAATTCTGTAGTCTTACGAGAAAAAAGCAATGAAAAATTACAAACGTTTAACATTTGGAAAAAACCTCGTACCTATCTTTTTTCCAAAAACAACTTTTTTTCTTATGAATATTTAAGTTTCTCAAAAGCCGTAAACGCTTCGTGTGTTAAACTATTTTTAGTTCGCAAGTTTAATTTGTGCAAATGACAGTAACCTGTCAGAGTTCATCGGTTCCAGATGGTCTGCGCTTGTGCTAATACAACAAAAATGATCAACCAAACGCTGTTGTTGTCATATTTTATCTTACGGACCACTCACAGATCAGAGTCGCTAGTAATTAAGTATTCTGTCTCCCAAGCGATTTCACAACAAATACTCGCTATGTTTTCCTGACTCTCTCCGAAATTACTTGGCCTTCCAGGGAGCCATTAATGGCTTGGGGCTAGTGCTGTTTCTCGATTTTCCAACAACTAGAAAATCCCCCTTCAATTTTGGTAACTTTTTCCGCTCAGACTGGCATTTTTCCCGTTTTGTATCGAGCGGAAATCTGAAAGACCCGAAGTTGATAACAGCTGTGAATTTTAAGGATTCGTCTGTTTATGACATCGTTTTAATTTATGGTGTAAAGTTGGAAAACAATAACTTTTTCTATTTCAAATCGCGATCGCACATGTATGTTTTGAAATTTTACGGCTTTTCTCAATTTGAGGCTCTGGCGGCGAAACAGTTATTCTGACAGAGTGTTGTTAGTAATTCGACTTTCTTACTGCCAGTTCTATGATTAAAAACGCTAATTCTCCATCTAGCTTACGCCACGGACCATCTGCTGCAGTCTTCCCAGGTGTGTATATATTCACTAAAATTATACAAACTGCTAACAACTGCAAAAGGTTGCAATGAATTGGTTTCATCTTCGGCCGATTCAAAACGTTTAAGAAACGACCAAAAAAACACTCATTGCTTACCTGAGCTTTCGGAAAGGCTCAATATAGAAACTTCGAGAATTTGTTCTTCTGGTTTATGTCTTTTGTAAATTCCCTTAACGGCGAGCGGAGACAAATTTAGCAATATATCTCGGGGCCCAATGCGCGCGGTTTTAGTAATTAGAACCTTGCAGTCACTGCGTTTTCTCATGAAGTAAAATACTTAATTTGAAATTTTCAAACTTAATCGTAAAAGTGTAACTGAGGTAACTGGGGATTTCACGATAATGCTGGAGTTTCTCGTATTTCGAATAAGTCTCGCATTACACATCTGAAGCAATGAAGGTTTTGTAGACTTTATGATAAACAGTGGTGAAATCGAAGTTAAACAGAAAAACAATTATTAATTTCGTCCCTACCGTAATCTGTAACAATCTCTTCACCAGACAGTTTTCTTCGTTTTACTAAGAAAGAACGAGGCATTAGGATCTTGCAAACGGTTCTGGGGATTCTGGGGGTAGAGTTTTTCTTCCGTGGCTTGTGAGCGCTAACCGACCTCGTAAATGCATTCACGACAAGGTGCAGTAAATAAACTCACTTTTATTGGCCTCGATCTGGCGCCTTTGCTCCAGCCGGCCTAGCCACGTGAATTATCTCCATGGTTGGGATTAACTTCCGGTTAAGTTCGAAAACTAATAAGTTTATTCCCTATAATTGTAATCTTATTTGTTTCAAGAGAAAAATAAACGATAGTTGCTTTAAGCGCTATTTGAAGGAGTATTGTATTACACTTTTTACCAGTGTCTTTTCAAATTTAAAGCTTGTATTCTTATTTTTCATCGACAATAGTTTTACTGTTTGTCAATTTGAATTAGTTTCACGGAAGTACCGTGTTTTTATTATCTAAGTAAGAAATAAATGCTGTATTCTCGTTGTCGTGTGTTTTTGGAATCTATGCATTCGTTATAAAAGAGTTGTTGGTTCCTAAAAAGGATCAAAGCCTGTGTGGGTTTGTCTGGATGCCTTTAACATAAACCTGCAGCTGATTAGCAATGCATATACCGTAAAGAGCTCGAGAATTTACCCGACAATTTGCGGTTAACGTTTATGATTTATCGATCGTCATATGTTCATTATTCAAGCTGCCTCGAGCAACGAAAACGAATTGCGGAGTTGGAGTATATTTTTTAAATGAAGCAACTTCGACCACGCTTTCTCATAGGAACAAATTTGATGAGACCTTCTTTTTTGAGACGACGTAAAAGATAACAAATTAAACAATAAACCAATCGATTCTCGACTAACATTTCAATCAAAATTTATATAACCTCAGGGGTTAACTTACTCTGTAATGTGACAAGTACTCTAAAGTAACTGGATAATAGTTTGTAAGTCCCGGATTCAAACTTCACTCCGGCCAGGGTCACATCCACCACGTATTATTGTATAGTTACGCTCTTCAACCTTGTTAAAAACAACGTCGATCGTCAACAACAACAACAACAAATCATTTATTTCACCTCGGCTGTAGCTGTATAAAAATAACAAATTTTTAAAAATATATGATAAGGTGAGCACTGGCTACCCGGAATGCACGCTTTTTTTTTTATAAGAACCAGTAAATTTGGTCGAGGCTCATTGTTCATAATTTTTTGGCGATTTGAGCCTTAAATTGTTCTTAATTTGTTCTTATTTTCGTGTTATTTTAAACCAAAGAAAAACTAAGCCAAAAGTGTTGCATTGTTTATGACTGTGTTGCATGCATGCCTATTGGTAAACGAATTTGGTCAATTTACTACTGCGAATTTATCGTGGATTCGCCGACAAGTTTCCCCGAGACGATTTCGAGTGACCATTGATGACTGCGAAGCATTTCTTGTTTTTTCTAAAAGTTCAGTTAAAAATCGAAGTTCAGTAAAAATTTTAAAAAAAAATAGCTATCGAGCCCGAGCTTCAGCTTGTTCTTAAATTTTGGCCAATCTGAGCCTCGTCATTCTTAGGGAAAAGGTCAAAACAATGGTACTTCCTAGGAACCCAATTTAGGGGGTGGGGTATTATGTGCCGCCACCCACCTCCTTTTTTCAAAAATGCTGAATATCATGTTCAATAAATAGATATGGATAAAACGATTGCACCAACGCCTTCTTTGCGGAGAGAGGAGTCCATAATACCATAAAAACCAATACCCCTAAATCAGGTTCTGAGAAATTTAGTTTTGAAAAAGTGGGAAGGGGTGGGGTAGGGGGGTGTGTGCCGCCACCCATCACCTCCCTTGACGAAATTGGGTTCCTTAAAAATACCATTGTTTTTACTTATTCCCTTAAAAAGTTGTTCTTTAAAAAAAAAGTGGGTACTAGCCGGGGAGCCAGAACATATTTTAATTTGTACAAGTTTATATAAGCGCAAAAAATATATACTGATCGATATATCAAATAGTAATAAGCCAAAGAAAAAAACACAAGCTACGAACAAGCCAGATGCCAAAGAATGACCGGCGAAATTAACTTTAATTTGTTTCATTGTGGCACAAAACCATGGATTCGTTTATTTTATTTTATTTGTTGCTTTGACCTTCGGAAACGTTTGCGCTTGAGAAAGAGAAAGAAAATGAGTCTACAGAAGCTTAATGTTTTCTATAAGAACTTGTAAATTTTTCTGAGATTCGTTCTCATAAAGAAGCGTGAAAACCAAAAATGACGATTCAAGTAAGAATATTTTAAGAAAATATATGAGTTTAAATTCTTTAAAGTGCCTTTGAGTATGACTCAATGAAATATTTTGCTACGTCAGCGTATAGAACTTGATAAAAGAGGAACAGCGCTAGCGGCGAAAAAAATTGCATAATAACTTTAGTTTGTGTTTTTCAGGCCTAAAATCTTGCTTCAAACGTTTTCGGAGACACTCCCCTTCCTCAGTTATGCACAAAACGTTTTTTTTAAAAAAATCCAAGCTAGATTTTAGGCCTGAACGGCACAAACTAAAGTTTATTATGATATCTTTAACGGCCTGAAACAAATTTTAGCATTTTTAGATTATTTACAAGAATATTCGACAGAAAAAATTGGCAAAACCTGTTAATGTTCTCGAGATATTAACATTTTCAGCTAACGACGTCAGTTGTTGGTCAGGCCAATTTTATTTTTTTGAAATCTGCTACCAAACCATCAACCTTTGAATGAGCTGCAATTTTTAAGCCGGTGTACCTCGCCGGGTGTTCTTCAGAATAGTTGTTTCGCTCTATTTTAGTCACGAAGCGCGCGAAAGCGTAACAATTGGGTAATTAACTATATAAATTGATTATTTACTCATGTCAAACAACAAGCAAGACGATCATCGGGCAATTTTTTTTTAACTTTTTACTAAATATTATCTCGTTTTATTTACTAACGTTTACCACGTAATTTACTAGATTTCGAACGACACTAATGAGGAATAAAACAACAGTTTGAAACCAGTGGTTGATCAATACAATAGTTACTAATTCTCATTCAAGGGTTCACATTTAATTGGCAGCGGATTTTAAAAAATTGAACATTTTGCCCGTCCAACAACTGCATGACGTCATCAGTTAACAATAATGTTGATATCTCGAGAACAAAAACAGATTTTGACAAAGTTTTTCCAACGCTGTTCTTCATTTAAATAGATCAATGCACTGGCGAAACAAAAAAAATTTAAGTCATAGGTTCACCTTTTGTCTGAAAACCAAACAGTTTTTAAACTAAACGATTCTGGCTGCCGTATGTAGCCGCTGGATTTCGCAGAAATAATTTGTGTTTATTGTTTTAGGGTAAGTTGTTTTTCAATCTGGTTCGTCAATTTTGACGTTGTTAGCTATTTTAATATGGCTGGTAGATTTCTACACATGTTACAAGAAATCCAGCGTTTATTCATTTTGTAAGCTTTTTACTATTGAAGGCTTGCACAGTGCTTTGTAGTGTTTTTTTTAGGGGGGGGGGGGGTGGTTGTGACGAAAGCGTGGCCATGGAAGATTCAATGTTAAACGCTAGCTAATTTGATGGTTAGCAAGATCATCAAAGTGACCATTCTTAAATGACGTACCCAGAGGAAGAAGATATGCGTTAACGATTCTTCAGCTAAGAAGCTTCATTAGTCTCATTGGTTTAATTTCGTTTCCTCAGTGGCTTGACCTATTAGCAGCCGGTTACCGAAAATCGAAGTATTCGATCACGAAAAAAAGTCAACGGCATGATTTCTAAGGATTTTAGGTTTTATCTACATTGAAACACGATTAGATAAACGATATAACACGGGTGGCTTACCTTAAAGGGAGAATGAGTTTATCTGGTTGAATCAACTGTTATCGATATCTTAGGAAGCAAAAAAAATCATATTCTAATATGGTCAGCTTAATGAACACTTTCAATATCAATAAATCCTGCGTTTGACATTATTTCCTCGCCTTCTCGCAACTTCGTCGCGTGCTTGGGTAGCAATAGTTTTATGGTTAAGAAGAATAATTTCTGTTCCCGCGTGTGTCATATTGTTTTAAGCCACTGTTACCGCGAGTGTCATGTCGTTTTAGGCCACTGTTCCCGCTAGTGTCTTATTGTTTTGGGCCACTGTTCCCGCGTGTGTCATAATGTTTTAGACCACTGTTACCGCAAGTGTCATATTGTTTTAAGCCACTGTTACCGCGAGTGTCATATTGTTCTAGGCCACTGTTACCGCGAGTGTCGTATCGTTTTAGGCCACTGTTCCCGCGTGTGTCATATTGTTTTAGACCCGTTACCGCGAGTGTCATATTGTTTTAAGCCACTGTTACCGCGAGTGTCATATTGTTCTAGGCCACTGTTACCGCGAGTATCATATCGTTTTAGGCCACTGTCCCTGCTAGAGTCTTATTGTTTTAGACCACTGTTCCCGCGTGTGTCATATTGTTTTAGACCACTGTTACCGCGAGTGTCATATTGTTTTAAGCCACTGTTACCGCGAGTGTCATGTCGTTTTAGACCACTGTTCCCGCCAGTGTCTTATTGTTTTAGGCCACTGTTCCCGCGAGTGTCATATTGTTTTAGACCGCGGTTTCCGGGAGTGTTATATTAATTTAGGCCACTTTTACCGCGAGTGTTATATTATTTTAGGCCACTGTTACCGCGAGTCTCTTATTGTTTTAGGCCACTGTTACCGCGAGTCTCTTATTGTTTTAGGCCACTGTTACCGCGAGTCTCTTATTGTTTTAGGCCACTGTTACCGCGAGTCTCTTATCGTTTAAGGCCACTGTTCCCGAAAGTGCTTTAATGTTTAAGGCCACTGTTCACACGAGTGTCTCATTTATCTAAGCTTTGTTTCCGCGAATGTCTTATTGTTTTCGTTCACTGTTCCCGTGAGTATCCTTTTTTAGGTCACAGTTCCCGCGAGTGTCTTATTGTTTTAGGCCACTGTTCCTGCGAGCTTCTTAATGTTTTAGGCCACTGTTCCCGCGAGTTCTTTTTTAGGTCACAGTTCCCGCGAGTGTCTTATTGTTTTAGGCCACTGTTCCCGCGAGTGTCCTTTTTTAGGTCACAGTTCCCGCGAGTGTTATATTGTTTTAGGCAACGGTTCCCGCGAGTGTTATTTGTTTTGGGCCACTGTTCCTGCGAGTGTCCTTTTTTAGGTCACAGTTCCTGCGAGCTTCTTAATGTTTTAGGCCACTGTTCCCGCGAGTGTCCTTTTTTAGGTCACAGTTCCCGCGAGTGTTATATTGTTTTAGGCCACGGTTCCCGCGAGTGTCATTTTGTTTTGAGCTATTGTTTCCGCGATGTTTGCCGCGAAAGTCCTTTTTGTTCTTGGACCCTAGTTCATTTGAAAACACTCATAGATAAAAAAAGAGTGCTACGAGAAACGACCCTCACTACGACCTTCATTAATTTCACCAAATAGCAACGCTTTATTTAAGGTTCATCATGACAACAATGTTTCTAACTATTAACTCTTGTTTAATCTAACCACAAAGTTGAACTCTTAATCAGCAATACAATGTCACATTGGTAAATGTAATAAATGTGCCACTGGCTTCACCTTTTTAGATCGAAGATCGCAAAAGCAACTACCTTGTCTCAAATGCACGCGAATAATAGAATAAAGCTTCGTATACATGCTCCATGCTTCAAAAATATGCTAAACTATGATAAGTTTGCAAGCCTACATTGCAACAAACTACTGGAGCTAAATTTTTCTACTTGCTTGTTATCGTTTTGGAATTTCTTTTTGTTTTCATTTCACTCAAATTTCTAGCATTAAGAAAACCTCAGCATAGATAAGGGAAAACATCCATTTGTCAATCTGCATGGCTTCGTCTAATGTAATCAAATAACAAATCTACTTGAAACTAGAGCCCCTTCTGGGAAATGTATTTTCAAAGATTGCTTGCTCTTCTAATTCTTCCTCAAATTTCGAATAATCGGTACTTAACGAATGGTAACCAAACTATTAAAACTGAAAAAATACTCTTACACGATAATCAAAAAACAAATCTACTTGAAACTCCGCTAAATTGAACTCAGACTATTTTTTTTTGGATTTTATTCTTTTAGATGGAAACATACTAAACTTACCTTGCCCAAACTCATTTTTCAAATTGCCTCCATACGCAACTAACAAATATAATTAGATATTGTTGCAACTTAATATCAGTCTTGTTTTAACAACGATCGCTTAAGCGACTCAATGGTGTTCATCTTTTGGAATGTGCTTGTCTTTTTTTTAAAAATTTGTTTACTTTTGTTCCGTTCTGCAAACAGTCCTCTTTTCTACGTCCTTTCTACTTGATTTTCATTATCATTTCGTTTGCTTGAATCATTTAGAAAAACCCCTGGAAAGGTAAGGGAATGTGTCACGATCAACAGTCCCGTTGTTAGTGTTCGCGTTGTCGTCGATTCAATCTCCATCATCTTTGTCAACACCATTGCTGCTGTTAACAATAACGTTTAGTTCGATTAGACTTTATCTAACGTCAAACTAAAGCTTACCCTGCCCAAACTCGTTCTCCAGAATGTCTTTCTTTGCAACTAATAAACCTAACAAGGTATTGTTTCAACGACGTTTACTAAACGCCAGATCAATCTTGTTTTAACAGCGGTCGCAAATACTCAATTTTGTTGAACTTCTGGGTTGTAGAAGTGTTACAGAACTTCATTCCGCTTTTGTTCCATCTGACCTCTGTTCTGTTGTATCCTCCATATTGTTTCTTTGTTGATGGCTTCTAATCAATAAGATAACATTCACTTTGTTTTTGTGTTTTGGGATACTTAAACTGTCACAATATCCAGAGAGAAGTTAAACATTCTTGGTGTTGGAACTTCATTTCTTTTGTTCCGTTTGATGACCTATACAACGCTGTATGGCATAAAGCATTGTCAATATATTGCATACGTTTCTTTGTTAACGGCCCATAAACAAAGGAATTTCTTGTTTCTGAAGTATTTCTAATATGTTTCCTTTTCTGATAGCCCCAATATCATCAAAGGTACTTTCGAAGATTCTGATCAAAATCTTTGACTTGCTTTCCAATAAATGTGCGATTGCTGCGAGGTACCAACTCTAATTGTTTGACAATACCCACTTTGTTTCTGTGTTTGGGATACTTAATTCGTAACAATACGCAGAGAGAAACCAAACATTCTTGGTGTTGTAACTTAATTTCCTTTTGTACGCTGTATGGCATAGAGCATTTTCAATATTGCACACGTTTCTTTGTTAATGGCCCATAAAAAACAGCGAAGTTTCTTGTTTCTGAAGTATTTTTAATATGTTTCCTTTTCTGATAGCCCCAATATCATCAAAGGTACTTTCGAAGATTCTGATCGAATCTTTAACTTGCTTTCCATTAAATGTGCGATTACTGCGAGTTCCCAACACTAATTGTTTGACAATACCCACTTTGTTTCTGTGTTTTGGGATACTTAAACTGTCACAATATCCAGAGAGAAACCAAACATTCTTGGTGTTGGAACTTCATTTTCTTTGTTCCGTTTGATGACCTATACAACGCTGTATGGCATAAAGCATTGTCAATATATTTCAGAAGTTTCTTTGTTGACGGCCCATAAATAAAGGAATTTCTTGTTTCTGAAGTATTTTTAATATGTTTCCTTTTCTGATAGCCCCAATATCATCAAAGGTACTTTCGAAGATTCTGATCAAAATCTTTGACTTGCTTTCCATTAAATATGCGATTACTGCGAGGTACCAACTCTTATTGTTTGACAATACCCACTTTGTTTCTGTGTTTTGGGATACTTAAGCCGTAACAATATGCAGAGAGAAACCAAACATTCTTGGTGTTGGAGCTTAAATTCCCTTTGTTCCGTTTGAGGACATATACGACGCCGTATGGCATAGAGCATCGATATTGCGCACGTTTCTTTGTTAATGGCCCGTAAACAACAAAGAAACTTCTTGTTTCTGTAGAATTTTTTTACATGTTACCTTTTCTGATAGCCCCAATATCATCAAAGGTACTTTCAAAGATTCTGATCAAATCTTTGACTTGCCTTCCAGTTAATGTGTGAAGTATCTTTTATATGTTACCTTTACTGATAGCCCCAATATCATCAAAGGTACTTTCGAAGATTATCTTCAAATCTTTGACTTGCTTTCCAGTTAACGTGCGATTACATACAATTTTTTTGTTACTTGACAAATAGCATATTGTTCGTGTGTTTGAACTCCTGAATTTGTGTTATTTGTGCGATTGTGTTTATTCGTTTCCAGAAACCAAACATTCTTGATGTTGGATTTTGTCTGTTTCGTATAATCTCCTTGTAACTGGCCACAGTGTTAGTGTTACTTGACAAAGTAGCATACTGTTCGTGTGTTTGAACTCCTGAATTTGTGTCACACTGCTGCGAGATACCGATCTTGTTAATTTGTTTTCAGAAACCAAACATTCTTGATGTTGGATTGTGTCTGTTTCATATAATCTCCTTGTAAATAGCATTAGTTTGTCTTTTATTCATGCTTTTTCGTAATATCTTCTTGTTCTTGTTTCTTGTTTTTGTTGGGAGAAAACCAACTGTTCTTGGTTTTGGATTCTGTATGCCTCGTGCATTATCTTTCTTTGTAGTTAACTGTATTTACTAGATGCGTTTTTTCTTTCACCGATTTAGCTCTGTTTATGATAGTTGCACTAACCTGTACCACTTTGTTTTATAATCCTGCATGCTAATTTAGGTTAGCTCACTGATATTTGAATGTGCTTAGTACTGTGAAATATAGCTCTTTTCGTTGTTTAACTCTGTAAGCTCCTTTGTCCTTCTTTGTAAACAATTGTAATTGTCTCCCGTTGACCTTATTGGTTAGCTGTGTCTTTGCTTTTGTTTTTTATAAAACAATACGTAAGCTTTAGGTACCTTAAGCTTAACAGTCACTTCCTGTAACACTTCTTCTTATGTTTGTTCACCTGAACTTGTGTGACACTGCTGTGAGAAACCAACTGTCGGGTTCTCTCTGCCTTGTAAACAGCCGTAGTTAACTTGTCCTATTTGTTCTTGTTTGAGAGATTTGCAGAGAGAAAACATCGTTTTGGATTCTGTGTGCCTCATGCAGACTTTGTAATTAATAATAGTTCTGCGTTTTTTCTCTTCATGACGCTTGTATTGGAGTCACTTTGCTGTGAGATATTGACTGTTGTTTCAAGCTGTATGATCATTTGAGTTAGTTCACTGGAACTTCAATTGGTTTGGTAGCTTTTCGTTATTATATCCCTGTAAGCCTTTTTGTCCTTCTTTGTAAATAATTGTTTAGTGTTTCCATGATTTGAGTAGCAACGAGTTTAGAAAAACTTTGTTTTGTAGATCTCGTATTTTCTCATGCTGTATTTAGGTGCCTAAAGGCTTAATCGTCACTACTTCAAACGTTTTTCCAATAAGCGACAATTGACTCTAACTTGTTATTCACACTGCTATCTTTGTCACTTTAATACTTTTCGGCGACTGCGATATGTTGAGGTGATAGACTGTCGTTAAGTCCCACCACATTCCGATTTACTGTTCCAAAAAAACGTTCTAAAACTCGTGTCGTTTCCCCAGTTTTGTGCTAACTGCGATAACTGCTTCTGAGGAAACTTTCTTGGATTATTTAGAAAGGTTCCCGATGCTTGACTCTTCCCGAGGTTAAAATATTTATTTTTGTTATAAATGAAATGCAGATACGACTTGTTTGATATGATCATTGATCATTTTTAAGGAGGTGATAAACTGTCTCTTGTGGAGACGTTCCTTCAATTCTCTGCGTAAGTTCAGCGATAACTGGGAGGAACTATTTCTTCTATACTTGGGGAACTCAACTAGCCAAGTATTATGGTAGCCTTAAGGGCTACACAAACAGTTCCTAATAAGTGTATGTTGTTCCCTTCTTCCCGATGTCAAGGCAGTTGTTTCTACTGCCGCAAAAAGAAATGAAGACCCAATTTGATTAAATGTTTGATTTGATCGGAAATCTTAGCCCTGGTCTTCAACGAGTTCATTATCGTCATCTTCGATTTCAAAGAAAATAGCTTGCTGTTCAAGTGGCAAGTCGTCATCTATCTGATTTTCCTCGCCTTCGTCATCTAACACCCTTTTCCGTGGCGCCTTCCTTGGTAATGGGAGATTTTCTTTCACAATCTGCAGAGAAAAAGTACGGAACTAATTACAAGCATGAATGTCGTAACCTTTCGACTAACTCAAGACTTGCAAAATAAAAATGCAGATATACAGTATAACGGAAAACGAATCAGTTCGAATTAGCTAGGTTTGAAACAACCGAGTTTGAGTTAACCGACTTTGTATCTAAGATCAAATCCTGTGAAATTGGATCTTGTTCGAAAGGCGGACAACTCGAATTATTAAATTTTCAATCTCGAATATTGCGTCGCGCGTTCTGATTGGTTCATTCAATCTCGGTTATCAGCTCATATTCGGAGTTCACCAAATATGGAAACTGACTGACCGTAGTGTTTGCAAAGCCAAAAAATAGGTTCTGAATAAAATTTAGTTTTTATTTCTAAGTATGGAAGAGTTTAGAAAACTAATTAAATTTAATAAAACAATTATTCCATTCGCGCTTGTTGGAATAATTGTTAATTATCCAAGTTCGAATTCCGAGTTCTACTGGTTTTAAAGCACTAAAGTTTATCAGCACTTAGACTCGAAATATTTACCCCAAAGAGTTTCAGTCGGTAGTTTTCTTCAGTCTCTTGCTCTTGATCAGGAACAGCAATGTACTCTCTGTTTAACACAACCCTGAGTTCATCTGCAGTCATCAACTCAGCGGGGTCGATAAAATTTTCGTTTACCAGTTCAACAAGGTACTCACTGTAGTGCAATCTGTAGAAAAATAAACATATTTATTTGTCAAAGTAACAACATAAGACACTTACGCTGCTCGAGGGGAAAATATGTGGAAACGTCTCTAATGGCTTCTCACTTGCTAAACTAATTCTCAACTTGAAACAGTAAGTGAAGTTTAAATCGTAAATGCCCTGCGGCGACACAGTTACCGAACAATTAGCGTGTTCGTTTCGTAATACAGTATACAGTATAACCATGGTGTTTCAAACCCCGATGGAAAATGATCAGTTCGAATTAGCTGGGTTTGAAACACAGTTACCGAGCGATTAGCGTGTTCGTTTCGTAATACAGTATACAGTATAACCATGGTGTTTCAAACTCCGATGGAAAATGATCAGTTCGAATTAGCTGGGTTTGAAACACAGTTACCAAGCAATTAGCGTGTTCGTCTCGTCTTTTTTTTGTTACTAATACCTTTTATTTACAATAAAACATACAACAGACTGCTACGAACTCATCTAAAAATTACAAAATTTAACTACCTTTTCCTTTGGGAAAAGCCCTCACTCAATCAACAACTCTCACATGTCAATTTAAAGCTATCTCTTTAATTTACCATTCATTGTACTATGTTCTGTATTTAACATATTTAGTTCCATTGTTCTATTCCATTTATATGCGATGTGCAATACTTGACTCGTTATTCTGACGAAGGCACGAGGCATGCCGCAACATGTCAATTAAATACATCTGGATCTTCATAAAAGTTGTAACTAACTTTCTGCTCCTTCGTCCATCTTTTACGTATTCTTAAGAAAAAAAAATCTCGTCATCTTAGAGTCGCGACTTCGAGCCATGTTGTGCCCTCGAGGAACACATGACTAGTTCCAGTCGACTCAGCTGTATTGATGAGTACCAGCTTCTGCTGGGAGCTAACCTGTGATAGATTAGTGTCCTGTCCAGGGGGAGTCAAAGTTCTTAAGCATTTAGAGAACGACGCATACTCATAGCAATATTAGTGCACGTTTGCTGCTACGGAAATTTAGAGAACGAAGCAAAGTCAAAGCAAATGCATATAGCTGCTGTAGAACATTAAGTAAATGTTCGATTGTTTTCTTGAGCATTTAATAGAGAACGACGCATACTCGTAGCAATATTAGTGCATGTTTGCTGCTACGGGAATTTAGAGAACGATGCATAGTCAAAGAAAAGGCTTGTTAGCTGCTGTAGAACATTAAGTAAATGTTCGATTGTTTTCTTGAGCATTTAATAGAGAACGACGCATACTCATAGCAATATTAGTGCATGTTTGCTGCTACGGGAATTTAGAGAACGAAGCGAAGTCAAAGAAAAGGCATGTAGCTGCTGTAGAACATTAAGTAAATGTTCGATTGTTTTCTTGAGCATTTAGAGAATGACGCATACTCATAGCAATT
>JANVCF010214488.1:0-17689 GCA_025388745.1 Hydrozoanthus gracilis
CCCCCTCATGCCAAGCAACTTTCTGGCTAATAACAGCAGATAACTGACTTCCGAACTGAAATGGCAAACCATAAAACAGTTTCCCCCGCCTCCCCCTTTCAATAGTTTCTTGTTTCCGCCACCCACTGTTGTTCAATTCAGGATTTCAGGGCCCCTATTACACGCCTTTTTGTAGCAACCGGTAAATTTGGCCGAGGTTCACTGTTCTTAATTTTTTGCAACTCAAGCCTCAAATTAAAATGTTTTATATTGTTTTTATTTCTATATGTGGTTTACATCGACTAAAAACTAAGCGTAAGGTATTGCCATACATGTATCTTGATGTATTGGAAAACGAACTGCTTGGCGGGCGTATTGATGCAATTCTTCCTCGCGGGGTATCATGCTGCTATATCTGGGTTCGCGCGCTATGTGGTTTATTGAGTCGATTTCTAGTGGTTATCCCACCATTCTGTATGGGAAAATCAGATCGAAACTCGTGCAATATTGACCAGTAAAGTTTTAAAACAATCACCTGTATCGGCCCGAACCTGTCAGTATCGTTGTTCTGATAATGATTTTGAAGACATGCATTGTTGAGCTAGGACGATCTGTATGCAACACCAGCTGTAAAACTTTAGAAACTCCAAAACCGCGTAGCAAGAATAAACAGGTCCACCGATTTTCTCAAACACTCTTGGCAGATGATATATACGCTTTTTTTTGTAAGAATGAGGCTCGGATTGACCAAAATTTAAGAAAAATGTAAGAACGAGCTGAGGCTCGGGCTCGATAGCTAATTATTTGGGACTTTACTGAACTTCGATCTTTGACTGAACATTAAAGAATAAACAGGAAATGCTTCGTAGTTTATAATAACTGGAACTCGCGATTCGCAGGATAAATAGACGAATTGACAATCACAAACAATGCATCACTTTTGCCTTAGTTTTTCTTCGATTTGAGCATACGAAGAAATAAGACCATTTTAAAAACAATTTGAGCCTCAAATCGCTAAAAAAATTAAGAACAATGAGCCTCGGCCAAATTTACTGGTTCTTATTAAAAAAAAGCGTGTGTAGCGTGCTCAGTCCGGATAGATTGCTTCTACCACGAGACAGAATAGATTTTTGTAACTCAAGATTAGATTGTCTATGAATCAAAAGTGTTTTTAATTACTAGTAGCTCCTATTAAAATTAACAAGTTCTTCCAATAATTGTTATTAGCCTTTTTAAGTCCCCCACCTGTCCATTTTTACAAGTAGATTCTGTGGCTTAATACTACTGTATTAGGATAAACGAATTAACATAAGTTGATTGTAGCTCAAAAATATCATCAATTTTTTTTCCCTGCCAATCTAGATTTTGAATTTGTGTTGGGCAACTCAGTGTCCTTTTTAAAATAAACCTTCTCTTGAATGTTGTGGTAATCGGACAATCTATCGTTTCTCTTTTCGTTTGTTACGTTATCACGACTTACCGAATTATACGCGAATTTCTTGTTTCTCTTACGTTTCATGCCTTGATACCTTTTTTTCTAATTTGCCCTTAGTAATTAGGTAGTTTGGGTTGCGTAAGTTTTAAATGGACCCTCTGTGTATAAATTTTTTGTGAAAAGGGATTAGGTTTCCAATTTTGACGTCATAACGCGTCTTAGCACCTCGCATTGTTTCAATTGTAGATAATTAGCGGGTCGAATCAATTTCTCATTTGTGATTGGTCAATTAATGTTTGCAGTCCTGCGCGTCCAACGGAGTGACGCGGCCACTATTGCCGTCGAAAAATAGTGTTGGTTCAGACTGCAAGAAGATTGTTGATAATTTACTCCTGAACGCTTTTTAATAATTCACACCGGATCGGCAAGAGGAAAGATTTTGTAAGAATGCCACGGAAAGCAATGAAGTGTATTGTTGAGCTGGATATACATGCGGTAAGCAATTTTTAGCTCAAATTTCTGTGCAGAATCTTTCAGCTCGAAGCTGTTGCTATAGACGCTATTGCCCTGTGCTTTGTTTTCGGCTAGTCTGAGTAACTTGGTGTGAAATACAATGATCATGTAACCTTATTTTGTTTTGACTGCAGGTAACATGCCCCGGAACATTCCTTAGAGATTATGGATATGTGTACCTCAAAGTTAACTGCATGGGATTGGAACTAAATAGTAAATCCGTCCCACCGACATTCCCTCTATTCTTTCATGAACGCCTGAGATTCGAACGGGTATGATATCGCTTCTAGAATTTTGTTTACAAAGTGTTAATGGGTTCTCGGGAACATCATGAATTTTGCATAGAATTAGAAACTAAATACAGTGTTTGTTACTTTTCAGACCTTTCGAAATTGCCAAGATCCGGCTTACGTGTCTGTTCTGTTAAAAGGTATTGCTAAGTGTTTTGGATTTGTGCGTACTCGAGCTGCCTATTTGTTTTGGAATTTCGGTCCGTTTCAAACTATTTATGAAAAAACTGGTGATTAATATCTGCGACATCGATTTTCTTGGTTTAAGGAGAAGACGTGCTGATAGAGTTGAGACAACATGATGATTATATATCAGGTGAGTGTTTCCTTTAAATTTTAGCGGTGACTGAATTCGAATTCCACGAAGTTTGAATAATGCACTTCAGGTAACAGAACAAAGCTGTCAAACAATTAGCTGCAAACGAATGATGTATGTTGAAGCCTTTTTATGCTTAGGACGCTAAGATGGGGCAAAAACAAGCTAACATGCCTGTTATTTCAAAGTATTAACAAGTATAAAAATTTGTCGAAGGACGACAAACCTCTTTGTCAATGGTGATATATACTGTCAATTGAAAGCTACGAGTTTTTGTAATGTGTCATGATCAGCTAACTAATATACAGAAAATGATGGATACTGTTTGTGTGCGCTTTCATAACAGTACATTTAGTTCTAGCAAATCGCATTCCAGAAATTTGTTATGGACTTTAACGCGAAATTTTAAAAAAGGCGAAATACTATTTTAACCAATCATATCGAAATGTCAGCTTGAACTTATTTTAAAACGGGAGATTCGAGCGTACAAACAAATCTTTCAGGCGTGCAAACTCCACTATAGACTACATTGTAATTCTGTGTGTTTAGATTTATTTTCTTTGTGTTGTTAATACTTTGTTTGGGGTTTATTGAATCCATCATACGGCACGCAATTTGCATCACGATGTCAGTATATTTATCGGGATTAATGGATGTAATCTAGATCTCGTACGTGTTTCAAAAACACGTTTCTTCTAAATCTTAAGCATAAAAGTAGTTTTTGGAGGTTATGAGTATTTTTTTTATGTTTTTGTAATAGTTGTAAATTATACTATACAGAAAGTATAACTTCAAATTCTTCCCATAGGTTTGTAAGTTTGATTAATTGGTGTGACAACTGCCACATTGACCATTCAGCTTCTTGGATTTTCTTGGCAGTGCCATTTATATATTTCTATGTATACGCTTAGTTTAGGTATCTAGATCTAGAGTCTGATCCAAAGTATTTATGATCACTTGTTTGACTTGGGAAAAGCTAAGAATCAAAGGAGCTGATCTCAAGGCTACCCACAACACCATTCCCCTAAAATTCGAAAAAGGCGGCTGCATAATTTTGAGACTGATTAATTGATATAGTGTAAAATATCCTCAGGATCCTAAGCTAGCTAATCCTTTCTTCAATCGCTGTTTTTTGTAGTGTAAACTAATGAGAGTCTTTCCAGGCTTTCATTAGTGATCCTACTTTTCCTACTATTTCCTACTTTTTTGACCCTTCTCCTATTATTCCTACTTTTGTCTTGAAATTCCTACTTTTTATATGCCGCAATTTCAACAAATTGTGCAAGATAGTATCATGCAGGAATAGGGAGTAAGCCTTGCAGGTGTTCAGGGTTATAGCCTGGACCACATGTTGCAAGGCAGATTTCTTGACAAACAAATGTTCATCTGGCATGTCCAGTCTAGATGGCTAATACACTCATAACAGCAGTGAAACGAGTCACAGGCAGACTAGAAGCAGTTCATCAGCACTTCTTCAAAGATCTGTTAACCAAAGGCTGCATTCTTAGTCCCTATTGTAAGCCTCAGTTGTCCTACGTACTTTTCTCCTACTTTTTCACCTGGGTGTGCTTGAAAGCCTGGTCTTTGACTCCTCCTGGACAGGTCACTTACCTATTGCAGGAAAAGATCCTCTAGTACCAATAAATTTCCTCACCATACCCTCCTCAAACCCCTCCCTGACCATGCAGATCTTTCTAACTATGCCAATACATGTAACTCTTGCTGAATTGCTGGATTTCAAGTATGTATTAAAAAGTTTCAGATTACAAATACTCTTGAGAGAAAAAACAAGAAATAAATTGTATGTTGGTGTGATAACATTTGTTATTATGTATAGTACGTTTCCAATATTTTCAACTTTCAATGACCTATATACCACACCTCCAAGAAATGGTTTAACCACTCCAACAGCAGACTCATTGACACTACAAAATTTTATCATATTTCTATTTCCTAATACATTTAATGAAAATTCAAAATTTGTAAGTGTTTGGATGAATGCATATGCTTAGGACATGGTGACCCTTTGAATTCAGGGTGGGAACTTTCTGCATCCCCCTCCCCCCACTTAAATTGTTAAGCAAGTGTATGCCCAATTAGTATACGTAGGTGACAGTACCAGTGCATCAGCAAAAGCCATATAGTTACTATTAACGAGTAGAAGAAGAAGGGGACAGTACCATAGCACGTTCATTAGCAAAAAGCCACAGAGCAATTTTAACTAGATCTAGAACTTTTTTTAAAAAAATGATTTTATAGACATTATAATTTCTTTTATTGACTTCTGTTTCAAATGTTTTGCAGATGGTTATGTCATTGGACACTATGCCAACAATGCAAGAGACTATCTGTACCCAGCTGTGCCACCCTACCCAGGCACCGGAAGGGAGCTGACACTGTTCAAGACTTCTTTGTTCAATCCAATCAGAATAACAGTAAGGAACCAGTTTTTTTTTGTAGCAACTGCACATGCACAAGTAGCTATATTGTTATGGGGTTGGATGAAAGAGTGTCCACATTTTCGGGATAGCTTTGTAGTCATGAACGACTTTCGTGTGCTCACGCGTTTTACTCATACAAAGAACTCAATAACAACTACAACAAACAAACAATGATGTACAATATACATTAATTTTATTATTTTGAATCCTGTTTTAGTACATCTTGTTTTGATTGAGAAAAATCAACTAGGCAACCTGACATTGGGTATTTGTCGATCATTCTCCCTGAAAAAAGGTGATCTCTTTGAGGAGAGATGTCAATTAATAAAATGTTTGGTAACGTTGGTTGGTTTTCTCCTTATATTCTCAACTGATTCTGATGCTGATCGCAAGCAACAGCAGCTATATTAGATTACTTTGAGTCCTGTTTTAGTACGTCTTGTTTTACGGTTTTTCGGGCCACAATTGAACTAGAAGTGCTGAAAATTTTTCTAAAAAAACTGGTCGCAAAAAAATTGTGCTTGGCTCAATGACAACTTGAATGCTGAAAAAAAAGTTTGTTGGCTGCCATTATGATGCAAAACAAACCACCACGGGCATCATGGATGACTTAAACCTTTAATTATTATGTATTTCACAACAAGAAACATTAAAGCAGTATAGCTACACGCACACATTACGGGCCTAATTTGTTACTCTTTCAGTACAGGCATATTAATTAAATTGGCATTGTTTTCTTGTAACATCCATATTAATTTACACATCAGTTTTCTTTTTCAATATCACAACTACTATATTAACTACTTAATTTGTTATGATGATAACACTGCTCAATTTATGAGTCAGGATTTTTGTAAGTACATAAAATAAAGAACCTAATGTTTGGCATTGATTCGATCCTCACCTACTCCATGACCCCTTCCCTAGTCATTGTGATATATTTACAAAGTTGTCTCTTAGGGACCCAATTAGTATTATGAAATTTTGGTTATAGCTTTGGAGTAAGTCCATATCATGAGCACTGTAGTAGGCCTATTCATATGCAAAGTAATTTGAGTTTTCGTCAAACTAAAATCCTGTTTTAGGGAATGCCCATAAAGTTGGAGTTTGCAACCAAAACCACCATAAAGGAAGTTCCAGATCCTGACTTGTATTCATCTTCGGTAAGTTAATTGAAACAATATTAAACTTCTTTTAACCCCAAATATCTATTGCAATGAGTAAACTTTTACTGATAAACTGCAGTTCAAGGTACCCTTGGTGAAGATAGACTGTCTGCATGCTCACATGCAAATAAGCCTAAAACTGAAAAACAAGTTTAGACTGAAAACAGCTGTATAAAGATAGTGTTACATAAGGTATAAATATTAAATAAAGCCAAGATGCCCAGACAGCATTTTCGAGCCTGGGAATTTGGAAACTAATTAAAACTGTAATCAAGACATTGCAATTAATAACCATTGCATTGTGATCAGAAGATCTGAGACCAAGGATTAAAACATGGAGAAACTAAACAAGTTTCACAGAAAAATGGAGATTTCAATCTGCTTTCTGAGAAATTCTGAGACTGTGAGATGCAGAAAATTAAGAAAAATACAAGATTTCAAGACATGACGTTAAAACAATGAAGAGATTTCAAGAACTCAAATTATAATTCTAGCCATAATTAATTTTTCTGAGACTTTCATTTTTGAGGGATCATGGCCATTTATTTGCTACCCTTTCAAGAGCATTATTATTGTAAAAACAATAAATTCCTTCAAGTGGCTATTTGGATCATGAAATTGAATTTCAATTTTTTTTCATTTTGCTCATTAATACTGATTTTGTTTTCTTGACAAAAAAGTAAAAAAACACTCATTATGCATGAGTTCCCCTATGAACTTTGTTGTATTTGTAATTAAGAACTGGCAAGGTCATCGTCAGATTTAGGTTGACAACATGTGCTCACTGAAATTCAGCTTGTGTTCACAAAATTTTAAAGGAGTAATAAGGTATTATATAAGCCATAATATATGGGAATATTTACCAGTAACATTTTCTAGAATTAGCTGTTTTTACTACTGTTGTCATGGTAACAATTGAACAGCATTCAACCTCTTGGAAAACCTTGTTTTGTTAAGGGAAAAACGTTTTCTTTTTATGTATTTTCTTAGCAAACATGCATGCTATTTTTCAAGCAAGCCTTTGAGAAAAAAAGTTAAAGTTATAAATAGCTCACTCCATTAACAAATATTGTTATAAAATATACCAAGACTTTAAATAACAAAACAAAATTGAGTTCTGATGTCGTTGGTCTCTTGGGAAAACAAAACTGTTTCTGTGGGGGCTATACACTAACTGCATGTATATGTAATTAATGTTCATGTATATAAAGCAGCCACCAATGACTTGTGTGTGTGTTAATTGGTCAAACCTTACGCTATGCTTTTGTAGCAGTACATTGTTCTGTTCCTTTTCTTTCTGGCGATGGCAGGTTGTAGCTTTTAGCTAAACTTATTCTGCGTTGCCATTTGACTAAGCTGTTCAAGTGCTAATTCACACAAACACAGTTACTATGACAACCAATGATTTAACCCAGGGTTGGCACTAATCAAGCTTTGAACATCCTAGCTCAGATTAACTTAACTGCATGTTTACGTGGTGAGGATGCTCGTTTGCATCTATATTAACCTTTCGCAATAAATACGAAACTTTCATCCCCTGAACCATAACATGATTGGCTAGTTAACTGCTAATTATAACCTGCGTTTATCAGCCAATTGCAAGTTGCAAAGAAATAAGGCCGTCTCGAGCTCGTTGAGTTGCCAAAGCTTTAGACTACAAAACAGTCCCTTCAGTTTTGCCGGAAGGTCGAAAGCTCAAGCGCGTTCATAAGTGGGAGACTAGAAAGAGCAAATGGACGCACGGCCGGCCGGGAGCGTTCATGCGCAGCTCGTTTAAATCACTGTTTTGGCGGGCCACAGGTTTCCTGTTGCCAAGACAATGGGAATTAAAGCTGCAAATCATTATAAATTACCGTACAAAGGCAAAAGCAATTTTATATCTCGGAAACCACAACATCTATTAGACCTGTGGCCCGCTAAAATAGTGAGATTTACGCACTACGCTTTAGCGTGAAAACGTCTTATTGGGCGTCTGCGCTGCCATTTCCTCTTCCAAGTCTCCCATTTGATGAACACGCTCGAATTTTCGATCTCCCGGCCGAAGAAGGGGCTGATTTGCAGTCAACAAAAACTCATCGTCGTCGTTTCGTTTACAACGAGATTTTCGCTTTGACTACGAAAGTTTGGCAGCACAACGAGATGGCGCGATTTCTTCGCAATTCCGACACGCGCTGTATGACAATTGAGAAAAACTCGTACTCGTTGTCGAATTTTAAGTCCCACTAGACAGTAGATTTGCCCCGAGGAGAAGCTGTTATGTACTCATTCATACCGCTGGTTTGACTGGAACAAGTCGGGTTATATGACTTGCTCAAGGACACAACACAACAACACAATGATCTGAATTGGGCTCGAACTCACGATCGATAAAAGGTCAAACACGCTAACCCCTCGGCCACTGCGCTGCCGACCTGCTGTAACGCGTGGCGAATAAGCGTCCACTTGCACTAGGCAGTCAGCATAAAACAGGTATATGGAGATTAAGAAAAAGAGCTTTTTTAAATTTCTTGTTTCATTCTGTTTCCATTTCACCCTTCGGTAGCTGTTGCTGCGCCACTTTTCTCACGCTATCTAAACTCTAAAGTGTAAGCTGGGCTTAATAGAGAGCTGCTGTTCGTTTCAGGACTCAGGACTTGGCTTGCCTGACAGTAGCATGTTTAACACCAGTCGCCGCTCACTCAGCCCAAAACATAGATCTCGCTCGCTTTCACCATCACGTAGGAAGCTAACGAGTACACCTAGACCAGATGACACAGTCGTTAACCATAATAAACATTTTCTTGTTCGGAAAAAAGACGATAGATTGCTGGAAAATCGTGACTTTAGTTCTTTTACTCGTCCAAAGCCTCGCCGATCCAAGTCGCCAACAAGAAGGTCGCGATCTGTCTCTCCTTCACGCAGTTTGCTGGGATCGTCCATGATTGAACCGCTACCATGTATGTATCTATGTATATTTATTTAAAGCTACTTAACAGCTACCTTACAGTAGCAGGCCCCGCCTGGGAAGGGGGATGAGGTACGTCTTGTGCTGGTGTATAAGAGGTGCTCCTTGTATTAATTAGGGGTTGAAATCGGCAATTTGCCTTTTCTTTGGATTTCGAAGAAAACTCAAGGTTATTTTAGAAAACGGTACTTCTTAGAAGGGCAAAATCAAAAACAAGCATGTTTTGTTTCTTGCTGTAGTCAAAATTTTCATGCCCTGGTATTGTTCAGTTAACACAGGCTAGTTAACTAAACTTCGTTATAACTCTGACTGCTTAAACCGTGGCTGTTCGTAGCAGCAGAGTTGGCATCAAGCTTTCTGGCAGTGCAAGAATGCAGCTCAAAGTGATTTTTAGAGTTTTCCGAAGACAGGGGGGAGGGTAGCGGGTGGGGGGGTGGTGCATCCTCCTTGATTTCCTTGGAAGGTTGCGTCCCTGGTGCTCGTAAGTAACAATTAGCTCTTCTCCCCTTCCCTCCTCCCTCAAACATTTAGTTTGCCCTTGATAACTCGTTGTGAATGTACCTTTGGCATTTCTTGGTTCCGTGAAACTGGAATTTATATTTTTTTTGCTGTTTCCGCTAACAGCGTGGAAGTACTCCGAAGATTTTCCACGCTCTCCCTCCAGAAGCCGAAAGCATTATCGTTCATCGACCGAACCTACGTCGCTCAGTCTATCCTACCGCCCATCCAGCCCGTCCAGGAGTCTCCGTTACGCCCTGGATGACCTTGATGTCTCCACTAGCTCCAGAAACTACAGCGATCCCCTGCTGAGGTTCAAAACGCGCTATTCTCCCAACCTGAAGGCGGCTCTTAGTGCTTCGGACCGCATACAAACACGAGTTGAGAAAGTTCTTGATAAGGTAATGAAACGATGCTTTATCTTTACATTGTTTTATGCCGACTTGATTTCAAACTAATTAACATTTATACCAACATTGCGCGTTCAAGATGGATTGATTAATAGCCAAAGAGGCGCATGGCTATAAACAATCGCGAATAAACTGATTGTTTTATTAAATTTCTTGAGTTTCCGAAGCCTATTGATGCTTAAGAATGACAGCTAAGTCTTTTTGTTATTCTGACAACGAATCCACTGTTTTTTACTCTTTGAATGTTATATTAACGAAAGCTTACACGAACCTCTAATCTAAGAGTCTCTTCTGGTGTAGGACTAACTAGTCAGTCGTCAATGACCTCCATAGGATTGACTAGTGCTTTCTTTACTCATTTTTGCAAACTATGTTAATAAACCAATCGTTTCAGAAAGTACATATGTTTGGTTGCGCAAACCGATGTTTTTAAACATACATAAGAAAAATATTTTGGAGTGCCGAGCTTCCCTACTGTACGGTACTGTGTCTGCTTTAGAGCTATAATGGGCAGGCCTAGCTACAACGGTGGGTGACACCAGTTGCACTTGTGAAACAAATACTTAGTTGAATTTATCAGTTTTTGATTTGCATGTACATTGGTTTTTAGTCAATGAAATGGTTCTTTATTGCAGTCACGATCTGATGGGGATTCCGATATAGAGAGTGTGGACTCTTTGGATATTCTTAGGTGAGTCTCCATTACCTCGTAAACATTTTGAAACGTTTTGATGAAGTACATCAATATATTTTGAGAAAAAACAAAGTTACATTTTATGAGGGTTTGTTGGCTTAGTTCAAGCGTCGAACTTCTTTTGTTGCGAATTTAAAGCAGTAAAAACTAATAAGTATTGTTCTAGCGGACCTGTTTCGTGTTTAGCGCATTATGAAGATTGACTTTCAGGGTTCGTACGCTTTCTGGAAACCCTTGAGTATCGGAATTTTTGTCCCAGGCCTGGAACTCCTTGAAAAATTGAGGGATTGTTTTGAGAGCAACCTGGAAAAATCCTTGAGTTATAAGTATACGGCCCACTTAGTATGATTTATGCCGATAGATTTGTTTCAAGATACTACTTCAAACTTCAACACCAGGTCCCGTTTCGTCAAAACCCCGATTAAACTAACCCTGGATTAGACAAATTTCAAACAATAATTTCTTTATGTGTAAAGATGTATCTTTACAGAATACTGATCAGATTTACCAATAAAACAGAGAGGTCAACCCAAACATTTCTGCTCCTGGGTTAGCACTAATCGGGCTTTGAGTTTGATAAACCGGACCCAGAACATCACTACTCGATAGTTAATCGCATTCTAACTTGCTGTTGTCCCGATTTGGTAATAAAGTACAGGGCACAAGTTTTCTGCCGCCTTAAGGTCATTCCATTGAAATAGAACCCACACTTAGAATTATGTCAAACTTTCCTTATTTGTCAATCTTTATATGTAAACTGCAAAATGGAATAAAAAAGGGGTGTGCCCATTTTAACTTTCGAGATATAATTATACAAACAACCCCTCATGGGCTATTTTTCTGTTGTTGTAAGCTTGAAATTAAAACTATAGATTCCTCAGGCGGCCAACCAAGATAACATCGAGGATCATATGGGAAATAAAGGACGATAACGTAAAGAGTACTTTTATATTGGATTAAGAGAATAATTTTCTTGTGATTTTCAGCAAAAACATTTTTGTTAAGGAGGTATTTTTGTGTGCTTTTGTTGTTGCTATGTTTCCAATACCTGAAGAAACAGTGCATTCTTGTCTATGTTTTACATATATTTTTCCATACTTGCAACACTGGGGAATTACCTTAAGAAACCTCAGTTTGCATGTGTCTAAAATAGTCTGGAGGGAAGTTTGTGTTTTCAGTGTCTCCTGTACATCAGGACTTAAACTTCTTAAGGTTTTTTCTTTGATATTTTATTTTATTATTTTAACAAGTTATTGAAAATACAACAAACAACGCAGAAATATAAGCCACTGGTAGCTTTTTTAAAAACTACTTTAGGCCATATACAGGTGCCGGTGTGAAACACAATTGTCGTGCAAATCTCGTACCAGTGCATTTTTTTTTCTTGTATCGCTATAAGGACTTATAGCCCCCTACCTAACCAGGTTCCCTGATTGAGGCTTGGAATGATCAGGTAAAAAGTTATCAAATAAAGAGACATGGATCCTTTTTTCTCTCTCCTTACACAGCTCTCTGCCCCACCCGGTGATGCTAATATGCAACCAACCTTGAATGTTAAGACACGATAAGTCACATATATTAAACGGTTTTTTAAAATACTTTTCTGTTTTATTTACCCCAGGGAATCATTGAGAGAAGAAAGAAGGGCTTTAAGTGACGCAATCCGCGAGGCAGACAGAGCGTAAGTCTATGGACGTCGGTAAAACGAAAAACGTTTATTTGAATTAAGCAGTTGTAGTTATCATTGACTTACGAGTGAACATCTTCAGTTTGAAATTGGTTTTGGAGCTGTTCGGTTAGGAAAGCTCGTTAAAAATCGTGATTGTGTTTGTTCAACACCGATCTTTGGATAAATGTAAACCGGCGTTGTACTTGAGGGATCTGGCTGGGGTGTAATTTTATATAGCTGATTGCGCATGCACACTTGTCGCAAAGAGTAGGGCAGTGATCCCGATGTTGTGGCCTATTTCTGTTTCTTCCACTGAGGGCACTTCTTATCGGCTGCTAGTTGCGCCATAAAAAGTGGGCCGCTCTAACGGACTTTCTAAGACCCTCAACTGTCTGACCTTGTATATACTTGAAAACAGGTTCTGAAAAGCCCCGAGGGGAGAACTTGTATATATTGTATTGTATTGTATTGTATCGTGCTGTTGTTGAGAAAAGAGACAAGCTTTGATCTACAAGCTTGAGGCTGCAGAACAACAAAGCAGCTGGCGAGGATGCCATACCAGCTGGACTACTCAAAGCTAGTATTAAAGTACTTGCTGAACCACTACACAGGCACTTGCTATCCTGCTGGTCCACAGGTACAGTTCCTCGGGACTTTACAGACGATCATCACCAGTTATTGCCAAATCTAAGCGGAAACATTTCCCGTGGTATTTCCCTACTCTGTGTGCCGTGAAAAACTTTAGCCAAGATCGTTCTCAATCGACTGCAGTTGTTAGCTGAAGAGATTTATCCCGAATCACAATGTGGTTTTCGATCAGGTAGATCCATGACTGATATGATTTTCTGTGTTCAGCAACTGATGGAAAGGTCTCCTGAGCAACAACAACCTCTTCATGTAGCCTTTATTGACCTGACTAAGGCGTTCGATTTAGCCGATAGAGGATCCTTGTTTTTTGTTCTGCTGAAAGCTGGCTTGTCTTCAACCCTACTTTCTCTTGTCAAATGTTTTCATCATTGAAAAAAGGCAAAATAAAGTATGATGGTCTTTTCTTATCAACAGAGGTGTCAAACAGGGCTGTGTGCTAGCACCTACTCTCTTTGGTATCTACTTTGCCTACGTATTCAACACCGCGTATCAAAATATTCCAAACCATATTGGTGTCACCTTGCTTACCCGTGATGATGTAAAGTTCTTCTCTTCGTCCAGATTTAAAGCCAAAACAAGAGCTCAAGAGATTATTGTCCGTGAGTTGCTTTATGCAGATGATGCTGCTCTGTGCGCCACCTCAGATACCAAGTTACAAGAACTTCTAGATGTATTTTCAACAGCCTGTAGTAAATTTGATTTCACAATCAGTCTCAAGAAAACAGTAGTGATGTCATTAAATCGTGATCACAGCTTTTCAGTGTACGATAAAACGCTCAAAAATATTGACTCCTTCGCGTATTTGGGTTCTACTACCATAACTTTAAACCTCTGCCTTGACAAAGAACTGCCCACCAGACTAGGCAAGGCTTCCACTGTCTTCGGAAAACTGGAGAATCGTGTTTTGAGAAATAAAAATCTTGCAATCAAAACAAAAGTAAGCATACGAAGTCGGTGTTCTTAGTATTCTTCTGTATGGTTCTTCTTGCTGGACTACCCATCGTTATCAAGAAAATCGTCTCATTCCCTTTCATACAACTTAAAGCCTTCCTCGGGTTTTCTTGGAAGGACAAAATGATTAATTAAGGACTCTTTCATGTTGCTCACTCTAAACCTTTGTGATCCCTGTTAAAATTAACTGGAGTAAGATGGGCTGGTCAGGTCCACAGGTGCCTATAAGTCGCCTTCCTCGTTCCATTCTGCACATTGTTCTGAAAGACGGTAAAAGACCAATCGGCCGACCCCACCTGAGGTAAAGAGATTCTTGAAAAGAGATATGAAGGACTTTCAGATGGATCCTGTTACCTGGACTGCTACATGCAACGATCGAGGGAGATGGCATACCAGTCTAAAGCGGTATCCGGGCTGATACTGTGGCCAACCTCGAGAGATGCAAAGGCGGCATGGCTGCCCGCCGATTGATGTTTGTTATCGATGATGAGCTTTCAACCGGTCTAGTCGGAAACGACTGATGCCTGCCTATACTGATTGCGCATGCGTGCTAATGATGTACAGATAGCCAGTAAATTGGTCCAGTACAGGATTTATTTCCCCCTGATCCGTTAGGCCTTAGTACCATTTTGTAGGCTGTCTCCAATTATTAGCACTTAAGTGCAACACTGCTGTATTTTGGATTAATGATTTCGATGGTACATAGATACCCTAGCTTCCTTTTAATTAAACAAATATGATTGGACTTTTTGTTTGGATCTCGAAGGGTACCTGATTCTGGCTTAGTAAAATTGGTCATCAGTCAAAAGACGGTGTTAGTAATTAGTTAATTCCATTTAGACTCCTACAGGTTCACCTCAATTGACCTTTTCCTCGCGAGTGATTGGGGGGGGGGGGGAGATGTATTCTTGTTGTGTTCATTGGGTTGAATTGCGATTTGAATGAGGAAGGGTGAGGGCAAGTCGGTAACGAATATTTTTTAGCTATTATTTTGTGTGTGTCTGTGCTTTAGTGATAGATAAATTATCTAACGTCATGGTCTGTCCCCTTGCAGAGCGTACTACAAATCTCTTGGCATCGATATTTGAGACACAAGATAGCTGGGCTTTTCTATTGCCAGGTTTGTGAAAATGTCTTGATTCTCATCGTTACCTTTACTGCCGCTTAAGAGCATCCTTTCTATTGGCACAAATAATGAGAAAAAATATTTACGCCTTGGCTCTAGAACGTCCTCGTCTATAACATAGTTGGGAAATCGACTAATCTGAAAAACATGGCGCTTTACATTTTACCACATTGCAGTGCAAACGTTACACCACTAAGTGAAACTCAGGGAAGGTAACAGTCGGGACAAAAATCTTCCTTGTAACATCAGTACAGTGTGTGTGAAGTTTGAGGTTAACAGTTCCTCTCTCTGTGTTTTTGTTGGCAATTTTAGATGTTTTTGCGCTACGAATAATTTGTAAATCTAAAAGTCGCCATCCTTTGCATAATCGTGGATTTTGCCTCTGCGTTCGTATTAGCAAAAGCATGCAAGTCCTTCTGACTGTATGTTCCAAACTAAACACAAAACATCTCTTGCTGTTTGATCATTTATTTCAAAAACTTTTTCATAGGTGGAAATTTCGCAGGGATAAAGATAGCTTAGAGCTAAGCTGTCAAAGCTTAAGTGTTTTGTCTCGATACAGCTACTCTGCATGAAAGCATTATGTTTATCTCTTATTTCAGTCGTTAAAAACCTTTTTCTAGCCAGGAGGGCCTACGTCTTTGACCTCCCCTCCCCCCGAATAGGACACTATTTCATTGCAGGTAACTGAGTGCCGTGCTGAAGGCGTGCACCGCCGACGAGCCGAATAGAAATAAATAAAAAACGTGGTTCATTGCTTTCTAACTATTTTTAATTTCTCTTCATAATTATGTTTCTGCTGTTTTCTTTTGTCAGTTGTAAGGTTGCGATAACTTTTCCTCTTTGTTCCAGGTTTGGTGAAGTACTCCAACTAATTTCTTTTTGTGAGACTGCACGATGGTTGAAGAGAACCACTTTCAGCGAAAAGTGCTGTTTACCCATTTTACGACGCAATATTCGGAACATGGAATGGATTGCCCTGCCCTGAGCATGTATTGTTTGTTTTAGTGTGCTTAAAGCGGTTTTTATACATATATCAAAGAAAGAAATGGCTTAACTTAGCCGGGTAACTGAAATTTTAATGTCAAGGAAATAGTGATTTTTTTATGTTTGTGCCTTAATCTTTTTTTTTATCAAACTATAGTAATATAATACAACTTTATTTCTTTTCAATCTAAGAAATGTTTTGATTGAAACATCTACTACGTAGATTGGTCTTTTGAGTGATGCATGCTCGAAACAAGTACTAGAATCTTTATCTTTGATCCTTTTGACTTTTCGTCCGTTCGGGTCAAGTTTGTATTTTCTTTAAGACAAATAGACAGCACTGAGCCTCGCAACTTTTAATCACAAGACTTAAACCGTGGTTTACTGAGTATGTATCTTTTGTGTTAATCTTCGACATAACATTTTCCAATAATGAACGAATTTTCTTTACAAATGACGTGCAAACGCAGTGTTCTTAGTGTTATATCTAAGTTCCCACTTTTATATGTTTTACTAAAGAAGTTTGGCTCTATTCAGATTTGGAGCATGTACCTTCATAGACAGACTCCGCTGTGTTGGGGCTTTCAGTCTTACTTTTGATTTGTAAGTGATCCAGGTTTTCATTGACCACTAAGATCAATGAGTTTTAAAGAAATATCAGCATCAAAGTTATATCAAGTGACTTTTGTCGGAATGAAATACCATACGTCCTTGAACAACAATCCCGTCCTCGAATAAACGCCTCCATCCCGCCCACTTAAATTCTGAAACAAATAAGGACTTTTAAAAAATTCGTTTTTATAGATAATAATTTTCCGTACAAACTTTGACTATTATATTTTTCATCATTTTTTTGTATAATATTTCTTCCAGTTAGTAATTTATATTGCTTGACAGTACTGTAGCATGCAAGATTGGTTTAAGATGTATAGAATAAAAAAGCGAAAATCCCTTTGGTTGTTATCGTTCATCGTCTTTTATTTTGACCAGTAAAAATGATCACGATGATAATAGTTTTAAATAGTAATAAAGCTTTTAAAATCCTTTCTCAAGCCCCTCAGTGGCTCATTAGATGGGTGCTTACAACTCCGGTGTCCATAGTGGTAAGCAGACGAGTCTTTGGTTACCCCTGGACCGGACACTCACCTATCGCAGGTTAGCCACAGCAGAACTGGCACTCATCAAGGGTCATTAACGTCTTTTTTTCTCGTCATTCACAGTTTCCTTGTTAAAACAATTTTGAATTTAACACTTACTGCGTTCTGTGCTCGAATCCCCCTCCCCCCCCCCAAAAAAAAAAAAAATTTAAATTAAATCCATCTCGTTCCGACGGGCATGTCACATATCCATTTTAGCCAATGTTCGAAACCCTCGCCGATTGAATTGTCCCAAAATTTTATTCCATAGATTTATAGAAGAAATATGTCTTTTTAGAAATAATGTCAATTTTTTATAGAATTGTGTACCGATTGGGATTTAAAACCCCTGAAACTTTGCCAAATTCGATAACCCTAGTTTGCTGCTGCAAATGACAGTTTTCAAAAAATTGTCAAAAAATTCGGTTTTCCCAAATTTGATTTCTAAATGCTTCGAAAAACACTAGAAAGACTGGAAAATATTTT
>JANVCF010214599.1:0-17688 GCA_025388745.1 Hydrozoanthus gracilis
TGGACAAGCAACAAAGCTGCTGTCAGATCTCGGCTCAAGTTTTGACCATGCGCAAAGCGTGACTGTGCCCCTTTAAACATACTTAGCGCATAGTCTCAGTTTTTACTGACATCGGAAACTTCATTGGCCCTTTTCTATGCCGCAATGGCGAAAAGAAAACAGTCAAAAGCTAAAAGCAAAAAGTAACAAGCCAAGCCCCTGAGAGCAAATTCTTAAAATGTTTCTTGCTTGCAATTAATGGTTCGATCATTAAAAAATTTAAGCACTTTTCTCGCTTAGTTCTTGATTTATAATTATTTTAATGAGGACAAAAGTGGACTTGCTTGGGTTATAGCAACTACTGAAACACTTTTGCAACATATGTAAAGATAAGCAAAACAGAGATGGACGCAGGTTCTCACTAGGTACAAGAAAATACTATAGATTGATCGGAAGTGGCCTTTAAACTACAAAATGTTGCTTATATCTTGTCGTTTTGTGAAAAAAATATGCGACATTTTGTGATAAGTTTAGCCATGGTCTCGTGAAAAAAACAACGTTTTAGGACCCCAACTAATTTCTGTAATAGCAATAAACGCGAGTATTTTTTTGAGACGAAAACTTTAACAAAAGCAAGAGGAATGGAAGAGAATGAACTGATTTTTAAAACTCTGGTAAACACTTGTTAATTGCACGTCATCAATGACACTGCAATAACTAGAGTTGACAGCCTCTTTTTGTATATAGTCATCAGTGAGCTTGTGATATATTACACTTGAAACGAAAGACGTGATCTTTTATAGTTCGCAGTTATCGGAGGCTTTATATTATCGTTAAGTGAGTTACAAGCAAGAAGTCATTACAGACTTTAAAACCCTGTAATATTTCAATAATTATCCTATTTGTGGTTTCCTCTTCCTTTCGTATTTTATTCCCATGACACGCTATATTGCATTAATTAGTGGTTAAAACGCTATAAAAAGATGCAAAACGAATGAAGTCAGCAAACAGCGTTATCTGTTCTTACGACTCGAAGAAGGATCGTTTGAGCAAGTTTTACCTCTAGCCTCCTTTCTGGTACGCAGGAAGCCTGTACAGCGTGTTACAGTGCTACAATCAAGAACCTTGTGGTTTGTAATGAGGACTTCTGAGTTCTTTTGGACCTTAGGAGCCTTGCTGTGCTTAATCAACTTGTCGACAGCGGCAAAAGGTTTGTTTTGAACTTGCTAGTACTAGCGCCTTCCTATAGCTACTAGGTTCAGTTGCAATTTTAACTCAGTTCCCAAAAAATTTTGCCGCTCTGTGAAAGAGAACTTTAAAGAATAAAGCTGCAATTTTAACCGCCTCAGTCAAATTTGTCTATTTTTCCTCTTCTAACGTTTGTGTCAAATCGAACTTCGTTGATTCAGAATACTATGAAATGTGAATACTATTTTTGAAAAAAACTTCGGTTTTGAAGTCAACAGTACAAGATTTTTATTGTTTGTTCTATATCATATTGTCGTATCCTTAATGAAATAATGTTTACCAAACGAAACACAATGTACAATTTTTATTTATACCAACAACGACTTCCTAATCTACGCAAAACCGTGAAAAATGCATAGACGTTTTTATCAGTAATTTTTTAAAACCTTGGATCATATTTTGTTATTCGCAAACCTAAACAAAGACAAAACCTATTCGCAAACGTTTTGTAGAAAAGAGTCGAGAAAAGCGAGACTTTTTACTTTTCAACCTCCGTCTCGACGTCCTGTTTGCCCTTTCAATAGCATAACTTCAAACATAAGTTTAACAGCATCATAAAATGTTTCTACCTTATTTTGAATTATAATCAAGAAAGGCATGTTCATACATTTTGAATGCTCAGTGAACGAGATACCTTTGAAAACCGGTTCGATTACATTAATTTCGAAGTTTTTCTTTTCCTTTTTATTTAAAATTTCATCTAAGCTTTAGCTTATTTTTCGCATGATTTATTTTGGTATCTTGAGCAGGTCGTCAGTTTATATTGCTATCATAAATTTCTCAAGGTCTTCACCGACATTAAAACGTAACATTTTTGTTTTCATTTCTCTTTTCTTTTGTCTAATTAACTCCTGCCGTTGTCTTTTTCGAAGTTTAAGCCCCTCACTAACTCTAGGCTTTTGAGCTCTATAGAAGATGAAAAAAAAATAGTTTTTTCAAGCATTTTGCAACAAAGAATCTGTGAATTGTTTTTGAAGAGTCTATTTTATCAAAACATTCGTCTTATGACACTGAACGCGCTACAAATGAAATATTAGAAAAAACCCTCGAAAACCTCTTGTGTCAAAATGTTAATTACTTAAACAAATAGAGCTCTAAACGTTGTTCTTGTTGAAGCAATTTTTTTTATTACAGTTATTAAAGCACGTAGGTCTAACCAAGAACCCGGTTCATACTCTGACACAACAAAAAGCATTTCCTGTGCCATCAATATATTTAATGATTAAAAAAAGTTACGTATATCTCTTGGTCAATCACTATGACGGAAAACTTTCTCTCGTGCATTTGAAAGTTGATTCTGCTCACGGAAGACAGTAACGTTTGTATAAACATAACCATAATCATTTCTCTGTTGGTTGTTTATCTTTGTGCCTGTTGTCAGTTCTGTTTAACAAGGCACGTCAGTCATAAAACATTGCAGTAAGTTCGATACAGCTTAAAATCAACGTTGTTTATGTTTAAAAGATAAACCAGTAGATAACTGAAGATTATGCAACAGTAGTAGGTCACACATCCCGTATACATACAATTACGAACACAACACGTGCAGTATATCAAAAGACTAAAAAAATGTCACCTCCTAACAATAAATCGAATATTGCCCGAGCTAGTGACGCAGTTAGTACGCAAAACTACTTGAAACTTTGAGTTCTTTAATCACGAACAAAACATCCAGCTGAAATTCAGCTTCGCTGCCCTTCTTTCGGTTACATGTTTTGTTTTATAAGAACCGGTAAATTTGGCCGAGGTTATTTGTTCTTAATTTTATGGCGATTTAAGCCTCAAATTTTGTTCTTAGACTGTTCTTGTTTCCGTATGTGGCTTAAATCGAATAAAAAATAAGCCAAACGAGTATTGCGACACATGAATGTACTGGAAAACGAATTGTAAGAAGCTTCAGGGCAAATATGCGTGTTTAGGGTATACTAAATATATTATACATATATTGTTTTATACCTCATGAGGTCAACGTATACGTAGATAAATAAAGTTATGATTGATTAATTGATTGATTAATTGATTAATTAATAAGTTGAAGCATGGCTGATTAAAAAGGAAAAACTATATTGTTGAGTAAAAAGCTGAAGCTCGGTAAATTTAAAAGAAAATAGCTAGTGAGCCCGAGCTCCAGCTTGTTCATAAATCTTTTTTTTTTTAATATGGCCAATTTAAGCCTTGTTGTTCTTATTAATTAGTTCTTATCAAAATTATCATGTATTATACTAATACAATTACTGTTCAAACCGCTAATATTTGCAGTACGATTGGCTGGTTCAGTGGCTGAGCATGCTGGTCGGGTTGAAATATTTCGCAGCGGACGTTGGGGAACAGTTTGTGACAACGCTTGGGATTTAAACGCTGCCCATGTGATTTGTCGGGAACTCGGCTTTAGTGGGGCGATACTTGCCCCGTGTTGCGCTGCTTTTGGACCGGGGATTGGACAAGTGAACCAGCTGGGAGTGAGATGTAGGGGGGATGAGACACAGTTGAGCGAATGTTCCAAGGAAAACACGCAAGATTCGCAATATTGCCAGGATCACTTTGAAGATGCCGGACTAGTTTGCAAACCTAAAGATGATTCTGTCAATGGTAAGTGGATGTACTAATGACGAAAATGACAGTATTAGTATGTTAACAACATGAAATAAAAATGAAAAAAGATGATAATGATAATGATAATGATAATGATAATGATAATGATAATTATAATGATAATGATAGTGATAGTGATAGTTGTAATGGTAATGATAATAACAATGATAATCATAATCATAATCATAATGACATAGATGATGATGAAAATGATGATGCACTTTACAAAGCTAACAAAGCTAACAAATTGTACATTAATCAGTAGTCAGTAACAAAACTAAACGAAATGTAAAATTTTCGGATATTTTCGCGTTTCATGTTTTGACGTAGGTTGTTTGACTTGAAGTACTATTTTCCTCCCAAAGGGTTTAAAATTCGCCTAAGGGGAACTAACAAGAACAATGTTGGTCGAGTTGAAGTGCGTCACTATGGAGTCTGGGGAACAGTAAGAGCCGAGCAGTTTTATATCGAAGAAGCACACGTGGTCTGTAAAGAGCTAGGTTTCCCAAGAGCACTTTCAGTATTTAATTATTATGGCCAAGGGATGAGTCCAGAGTGGGTATCCTCGGCAAACTGTACTGGTAACGAAAAATCCCTTGAGAAATGTTCTCTTGTTATGAACAACGCAAGTTTTTCAGGAATAAGAAACGACGTTGGTGTCGAGTGCTTGCTGTCTGAGTTAGAGAAACCAGGTATGTTTGCAATAAGATTTTGTACAAAATGTTTGGTCTTTTGGTTATTTAAAAGGAATTTTTGAAAATAAAGTCTTTCATGTCTAACTCACCTTTGTTTTGTTTTGGTAGTTAACTTGTATGGTCTACAGATCAATTCAAATTTACCTAGATTTCGCTTGCTATCAGCTGCACCAATACTATAGTTTTATTCTTACTATATCCTTTATGTTTTTTGAAATATTTTGAAAAATTTTCTTCTATCACTTTCAATTATCATAATATTGATATGCTTGCTTTCTGCGTTTTCATCACTAGTTTTGTCTAAAGTGCCTCATTTTGTGTAGGGAATGGGAAAAAACGAAATTATAATTGCATTGTAATTCTTCCATGTCTTATTCGGATGCCCTTGGAAGTTTGAGCAGCAAGAGAGCGCAAAACAGTCAAGTCAGCGCAAAAGTGCACGCAAAAAACTGTTAAGAGACGAGGCGCTATACGATTCACGGACTTTCATGAAAACATTTTAATTTGTTTCTGATGTTTGTTCTAACGTCATAATACCTTCAACTGCAACCGCTTACAAGCAAATAAGTGTTACTAAACAACACGCAATGATTCGCTAGGATAGAATTCTTTGCAACTTGAGCTTATCCAATGCAGTTGTAAACCATTTTTTCTGATTGAAGCGGGCCCGCCTACGTAAGGTTTTTGTTGTTTTATGATGTATGCAATCAGCAATTCTCTGAGGTAAATCTTGTTTTTCTTCTCAGATTACCCCGTTCAGTTAACCAATGGACCAGTGCCACACGCGGGAATTGTTAAGATCTTCTATAACGGCACTTGGCGAAGCGTTTGTGGGAACAATGGTTGGACGCGGCAAAATGCGAGGGTGGTGTGCCGTCAGTTAGGATACCCGGATGTTCTTGCCACTACTATTTGTTGTAATTTGTTCGGGTTTCAGCAGAGGTCTGGCTTTATTACTAACACACAATGTCGTGGTGATGAGTCTCAATTAGTGCAATGCCCGCACACGCAAGGAGGGGAAGTTAGATACTGCCAAGGAGCAGAAGTTGTGTGCAGACCGGCCAATCTTACAAACCTAGGTGTGTATACAAGGAGAAATCATTCAAAAAGTAGGATACATGCATAACATTGAGGTTTCGGATTTAAGAGTTAAGATTTTCAATAGTTTTCAACGGTATCTAGTTCGAAAATGCGTAGAAGCTTTCAAGCTTAAGAAGTTCTTGCGAACTTTTTCATCGTAAGATGCTTGTTAAGTTTGTTTGTTCAGAACAGTTGATTCTTGAAACAATTTGCCAAAGCAACGTAGATCATGTCAAAGTCGACTCTAATTTTTTTGGTACACGAACTTTAACATTACCCCAACGATTTTCATTCTTTTCATTCTGACAATCACCCTATATCATATAAGTAACGTCTTTACTCTTTTGTTATACAATCTGCCTCAGCGATTTTAACAATTATAATGTAGTTGATTAACTAAAAGTATTAGTTAGTTTTGGATTACCTATAACACAGTTTCGTTCTTTTTTCAGATTTTCAGATTCGTTTAGGAGCATCAGATACCAATGCGGGTACAGGACGCGTTGAAGTGAAGTATGCAGGAATTTGGGGAGCCGTAAATAACCTTAACAGCATCAATATTAAGGTTGGAAATGTAGTGTGCAGGCAGCTCAATTATAAGAGGGCCAGAGCCATTTATTTCCAAACTTTTGGCTTTCAACGTCAAGTTAAAGTCTGGAATACTCAGCTTGATTGCGCTGGAAACGAGAGTTCTCTTTCTCAGTGTTTAAACAAAACTAACATCAGACTTGGTCAATGGGGAAATCGCGTAGTTTATGTTGCGTGTACCAACTCTTCCAGAACTGAACAAAGTAAGTATATTCATTATTTAAAACTTTAAACAATAAAAAGGCTAGACATTCCTAGCCACGAAATAAACCTTTTTATAAGCAAGTGTGCATATCATGAGTGACCCAGTCAAAGCAAGCTGTGTAAGAAGTGCAGGTCCAAATAGAAGGTAACTACTGTATCTCTAGTATTAGATAGCTTTGGCAAAGACAACGGGGCCACAACGTGACCCTTGTTTACGTGCAAGCATAGCTCGAGGTCCTGAGAAGATGACGTCACATTGTGAACGCAACGCAAAAACATCAAAATCCTGCCCTAAAACACAACGCGACGGGACATAGCAACGTCTCTGGACCTCCCGTTGTGTGCACGCACGTAAAATAGACGTCAAGTTCTCGTCGCGTTGTCTTTGCTAAATCTATTTTTTCCCTTCGACCGACGTCGGAACGATAACCTTGGCGGGTAGAAAATCGTAAAGTGTTTTTCCCTTTGCAAAAATCAGAAACTGAATCTGCTATCCTTTGGTTATTTCAGACTGAGGTACAGGTCTTACAAAGAACTTAGATGTAAATTGAAAGTAGAAGTTTACTTTTGCTTTTAAATTGTACTTTTCACCACCAATAAGTTGCACCGGTTTTAAACGCTCTATTTTTCGCGCATTGTTAATTTGATAATTGTAATTATTTTGTAATTGTAGTTTGACTTATCTTAACATGATTTGATGCAGTTTTTATATATCCAGTAAACTGGTAGATATTGTTATGTGTTGGTGTTGTTATTTAGTATTGTTTCTTTTTTTGTAACAAATTCTCAAGTACACTTTCATTCGTAACATTTTCAACGTTTTTGGTTTGGTTTGTCGAAGCTAAGGCTACGTCACCATCAAAACAGTTAATCGGTACTTGTACTAAATAACCTGTTGTTGATAAGACTGATAATGAAATTGCTATTAGTACAGGTTTTGTTCGACATATAGAACTGTCGGTCATGAGTGATAAATAGGCATCAGAAATTTAGTTTTTATTAGTTTTGATAAATGGCAATAGCGCATGGATTTTCCCTAGCCGGGCAACTCGCCCCTATAAAGCTTTTTTTTTTTGAGTTACAGATGAAAAGAGAACCCTCAAACAATAGTAATTTTCAAAAATAAAATCTTTTCTCGCCGTTTCTAATACATATTTTAGACTTCAAGCGTGCAATGATGACGTAGCAGGAGACATATGATGTAGCACTAGGCATGAAGCACAGACAATCTTTTTTATCTTAGCAAATTCAGTTCTGGCTACAATAGTCACAAAGTTATAACTTTAATCAATGCATTTTTCTTTTATACATCTTTTTTAACAGAAATGAATTTTTTTAAATCCTAATAACATAAGTCACTGCTGCTACGTCACAGATTACCAGCCCCCAGCCTGCTCGGTCACAATTTACATTTCAACCTTTTTTTTATTAAAAAGCATACTTAGACGTGGAAATTTTCTTTGGTTATTCGAATTTTGAGTTCACAGATGACAACAATTTTAACCCAAAAAGTAAAAAATTAAGCTCGATAGAGACTTTAAATTTATTTACCTTACTTCGTTAGTTCAGTGGTACTAAAGATGCAGTGACAGATGTCATAGTAGATAGTTTCTTTCTGATATCCAAAGCGCAAGTGATTCGTTAATCTGTTAATGAAGTAACATAGTCCCATCGTTCGTGCTGGAGATGATGCAAAATTTTATAAACGGCGGTTGCAATAGCGATTTTGCTTTTGACATTGCTGGTGCTTTTGGAATGATGACGCAAAGTTTACGTTTTGCTGATGGTTACGTTGTTCCTTTATGATGCGTTATTTGTACTAAAGTTGCATTACTGTTTTAATTGTTGCATAAATAGTCTGTGTTTGCTATCTGTTTGGCTTTAGACGATTGTTTATTGAAATATTGACGATTGAAATAAAATGTATCGATGTGACAGAAGTCCATTCTTAATTTCTTATCTGCTTATCCCTTTAGATATTACTATTCAGCTTGTTGGTAGAGGAAAACCGAACGCTGGTAACATCGAACTGTTGCTGAATAACACATGGTATAAGTTGTGTGGCTACAACTGGAACAAGAGAGCTGCAGACGTCGCTTGTCGCCAGCTTGGTTACAAAGGGGCCTTGTTCTCGCTGTCGGATTATGATTTTGTTAGACAAACTAGGCTAAACTACAGGGGATTCAACCGATTTTTTAATTGGAGATTTTTCAGTGCCCTGAGTACACAAAACTTTCACTGTCATGGAGAAGAAAACTCACTGTCTTCGTGTTCACACTCAAGATGGACTATAAATCGCTGGTGTCGCCGTATGGTAGGAGTTGTGTGTCGCACGCAAGATGCGAGTAAAAGCATTACCTCAATGGGTGTCCGTTTGGCTGGCGGACCAGTTAAGTACGCTGGCCAAGTAGAGGTGAATTACGGTGGTATTTGGGGATCAGCTTGCTATTTAGGATTGGGTAATACTTCTGATAACGTAATTTGTCGGCAACTTGGATACAAAGGAGCAGTTGCTTCACTCTCTTTTCCACTGGGTGGTCGGAGTGTAGGGCCTACTTGGCCAATCCACATGCAATGCAACGGAGACGAAAGTTCTCTAACTAACTGCAGTCACAAAGAGGAAAGTTCCTGTCGGGTAAACGAACCAAGTCTTATATGTGGGGATAAAGCCGCAATGAGTAAGCAATCATTTCATTATAATTCACCTGAGAAGTTAGTGGACTGAGTTAGAACATACAGTCTTTTTATAGCTATCCAAAACAACATATGGTACATTTAACATTTACTAAACCAAACTAAAGAAGATGACATGTAAAAATAATGTAAACAATTTTATTGTTATTATTATTATTATTATTAACATATTGATAACCCTTGAGTGAAACCTATTTGTGCTTTAGCACCGTTTTGTTGTGCCCTGTTTTCCGTTCAACAGAATGGCTTTGCTTTTAAAATGTCCTCAGTGTCAGCGAAAGAAGACAAAAAGAAAAACACAAAATTAATCAAGTAGAGAAAAATTAGCATGCTTATGGGCGTAATAAAAACGTTGGATCTGTAACGTTTTTAAGTCAGAAAAATATGTTTAAAAACCGCAGACAAGATTCGATCTTCGACAGCCCAACTCTATTAACCATTAATTTAGTGATAAGTAGTTTGGGAAATACGAGATGTGACCAAGGGAAATCTAAAACTCTGTTATTAAGTTCTTATTGTCTTGTTGAGTTCCTGTAATTCAGTCGATAAGGGCGTCTGATCCGTCAAGGGTAAGAACACAACGTTTTCAAATTGTTTTCCTAAAACTAAAACAAAAGTGTCTTGTTTGGAAGCATAAACGTTTAAATTAGAATATCTGAATTACAAGTTGCAGTATAAAAATATATTGTTGTCTTAGTTAACAATATGTGATCATATCAAATTGTCTTAGTTTGGAAATAAGTCACCATCATTATGCAAACTTCAGTAGAACGGAAAAGATGCAATTAAAAATTGGTTGGCTAGTTCGGTTGATGGTAGTGGAACATAATTCGCAGATATCGGTGTTGATGGTTCGAATACTGTAGAAAGTTGAACAGTCGGATCCAAGCATACCTTTTATTGTGAACAAATTGGTGCAAGTTGTTTCGCATATACTGATTTATCACAACTTCACTCCAACAGATGTCACCGTACGGCTTTCTGGTCGCAATAGTCCAGGACCTTATGCCGGCCGTGTTGAAATGAACCTTGCAGGTTTGTGGGGTACGATAAAGAGTTATGGCGTTGACATCAAAGCCGCGAATGTTTTGTGTCGTATGGCAGGATACAGTGATGGAGCAGCGGCTGTTTATAACAACCCCGAATACGGCAGAGGATCTGGCTTAGTATGGCTGGACGCTATTAACTGCGAAGGCAACGAACAATCGATATTCGAGTGCTCTAGGCTACAGTGGGTTAGCACTCAAAGATACCAATCTCATTATCAGGATCTCAGCATCGAGTGCAAAAGAAAAGGTTTTGTTTACAAAGGTAACCTTTATTAAAATACTATCCCTTTTGTTTACTTAACATTTGTTGCGGAAGGTTTTAGACTTTGTTAAAAAATCCTAATAAATCAAAAAATTCTCGCTTGGAGCCTGTAACCTAGTTTGTTGCCATGACAACGCAAATTAATGACTATCCAGACAAGTTTGGCTTAAATTCATTCAAAGATTATTTGTTGGCAGCAAATTTCGAAAAGTACCTAACAACTGACGTCATCAGTTGAAAACCTTAAATATTTATCTCGAGAACCATAACAGTTCTAACACAACAATTTTCTTTTTTATCTCGAGAACCATAACAGTTCTAACACAACAATTTTCTTCACTCTTACTTATAAGCTAGGTATATCCATTGACGTAAGAAAATGTTTCATGTCACAGGCACTTTAAAATTAACCGGCTTTTGAACAACCGGCCTAAGGAGTACAGTGAAATGACCTATTGTCAACGTACTCTCATCCACGCAGCAGAATTACAATATAACCAATTTTTTTATTAATCAGAAACCAAGCTTCGCCTGGTCCAAGGAGAAAAAAGTTATTCTGGTATCTTGGAAGGACAAGTACAGGGACGCTGGGTACCAGTATGCGGAACTAGCTGGAACAAAAAAAGTGCTGACGTGGCATGTCGCCAAATGGGTTTTTCGGAAAGTCTTGCCGGTGGTAGTTCTTCCCAGTACAACTGGGCGTACAAAGGAAACACAACCGAAACAATATTCAATCAAATTCAATGCAGTGGTTCTGAACTATCTTTAGACCATTGTTCTCGTTCAGGTTCAAATATTTTTCTCAATCGGCGGTGTAGAAGAAACTTGGCAGCTGTTGTGTGCAAACCTCCGATGTATGACAATAGAGGTAATTAGGAAAACAAATTTTTGTCTTTGCCTTTTATAACATACACACGTTTTGTTTATGCCAACTTACGACCAATCCGCGTTAATTTATTTTAGTTTAAAGTTGTTCTTTTCATTTATTTATGAACAGTTCTTACGTACCTAAACATTCTAGCTCTCAGGTGCCAAATAAGAGATGGGGGGTCAAAATAAAGGGGGTTGAGTAGTTTCTTAAAATCTAAGAATGAGGGGGTCGAAATAAACGGGGGATGGTGAGCTTCGTTCAAGTAAATGCGAAGTGAATCGCGGCGACTTCTCGTTTGGCAGGTACGAAGTAGACGAAGGAGGAATTATCATAAAAAAAACACCAAACAATGTCTGAACAAAGCCCGCCAGTGGGTAGAGTTAAACAAATTCTGCGCAAGAGAAAGAATTCAGCTTCTAAAGACCGATGATGAGTTCACGATTAGCCTTTTTGCATGGCACAACTCAATCGCAACAAAGCTCCAAATATTATACATCTATATACAGACAATTACATACACATCAGAAGCAGCTTGGTTGGAACTCGAGTTCCAAGGACTCATTTAATCATACAGAAGCGATCGACATGCAGCGTTCCAAAGAAATATACAAAAATAACTCAACAGCAAACAAACTGGTGAAATACAGAACAAAAGCTCGCCTTGAGATTACAGAAATAAACACATTCCTTCACTTGAGATTACAGAAATAAACACATTCCACCGCGGCCTGGTTAGCCTAGTTGGTAAGGCGCCAGTCTTTCGTGTGGGAGGCCCGGGTTCGATTCCCGGTTCCGGACCTTCACTCGGGGTCTTAAAAAAACTGAGGAGAAGGTGCTGCCTTTGCAATAACATCTACAAACGGTTAGACCTTCGCGTCTTCTCAGATAAGGACGTTAAACCGTAGGCCCAGTCTCTCGGTCTCCTATCGAGGGACTTAAAAGAACCCCCAACACGTGTCGACAAAGAGTAGGGTGATCCCGGTGTTGTGGTCTGTCCCTTCTACTAACTGAGGGCAACTCTTACTGAATATTACAGTGAGCCGTATATAGCGGACTATCTAAGACCCTCAACACCAGTGTCTTCTGTAAATCATTGTAAAGCGCTTTGAGTATTTACCTATGGAAAGGCGCTATATAAATGCTAACTTTTATTATTATTATTATTATTATTATTATTATTCACTTGGGTTATCCAAGTTCCTACCATAAGAGATGTCCAAGGTGCAACAACCAAAGCGAACCAATTTTACACGTGTTTAATGGATGTATGAAGCTAAACGATCTCTTGGAACTCATTTGATGTAACGATGGGCTCGTACGACGGGATGGGAACTTGCGAAATAGTTGGCTTGTACCTCCTTAGCAAATATCACACACAATCGATGTGGGCCTTTACAGGGATGGCAGCTCTGGTGTTTCCGTGAAGCACTGCGGTGCACCGATCAAACTAAAAAGCAGATTTGCAAGGTGTTTGGGTTATATTTATGTTACGTATAATTATGTTGATTGCACTTATCAATTAATTAAGAACAAATTTTATTTTGTTTAAGATATGCAGCTCCGCCTTGGATCAAACAATTCTAATTCAGCTGGTTACTTGAAAGTTCGTGTTGCTGGAATCTGGGGGAACATTTGTGGTTCAAGGCTTTTGGGCAAAAATGTGGCAGAAGTGGCTTGTCGACAACTTGGATACAAAGGGTTTGGTTCGATTAGTAATGGCTTGTACTCTTCAGTTGATGGACCCGTCTGGCCAAATCAATACTCCTGTACTGGAAAAGAACCAAACATCACTTATTGCCACCAAGTACCAGACGAAAGTTCCTTCTGTTTTAACGCTCCGTTTATCGTGTGCAAAACCCAAGATCCTAAAGGTAGAATTAATAGAGTAATAAATAAGAATGGATTAAGAATGGAATACACTAAGATATTTTTCGACTTTAACCGCTACCATTTTTATCTTATCATTCTGATAAAGCCTTCCACAAGGGAAGGCAAAACGTACATGTATATTTTATAAATTTTAACGCGTGAAAACCGTAAACCTTTTTTTTAATAATTTTATCTTTCTTATGATGTTTTATCCACGCGAAAGCCTAACGATTAGTGCTAGTACACAATATTTATCAGAAAAGTTATTTTTTTCAAGCCCATAACAAAAATGCAAAAACTGACACAGCTCAAAGGTGTTATTGGCCAATAATTAAAAACTCTTGTGGAGTAGCTTCATTATCATTATAATTGTAATAAAATGGTGCAATCACAATTGAGATAGCATTATAAATAACAGTTAATAATAAGAGTTAAAAACATGTTCATATTAGTTGTAACAACGATGTTTTTGAAAATTATAACTGGATGGGAATTTAGTTTCGAAATTAAAGCCGCCATAAACTTCCAAAGTAGTTTCATCCAGTCGTATCATTCGTGGATTCCGAAATTGTTCAGTTTTACTGGTTTATTTTTGGAGCTTTGGAAATAATTTTAAAAAATGAATAACTTGCCACTGATTGTAACACTGTATTCGCTCCCTTTAAACATGGTGAGTTGATGTGCACCAAAATAGCATAAAAGATTGCCGCAAAAACCAACAATGAACGCACTATGCGTGTTCCTTTCAACTTTGACACAGCGTTTGGACGTTGTGACGTCACATGAACACGCGATTAAAGTGCAGCGTTGTGTGATTAAAGCGATTGGCTAGCTAACTTCGTAATTTGTTTATTCCGGCAAGAGACGACGAATGGCTTAAAGAATTTGGCTTGGTTTGACATAACTAACAATTTTTTGGTCATCGAACTCCTCTTTCAACGATTACTCTATCTGTTTTGTGTTAATGTTTTTTTTCTGCTACCGTAGATTTTTCCTTGAGGCTTGTTGATCCTAACACATCAGGCAAGTATTTAGGCCGTGTAGAGATGAAGTACTCAGGACTCTGGGGAACAGTGTCAGCTAACAACTGGGATATCCGCGACGGACACGTGGTTTGCAAACAGCTTGGTTTTAAGAAAGGAGCCGTTGGTGTTTATACGCAGTCGGGGAATGGTCGATCACTCATGTGGGTATCAAATTCTAACTGTACGGGAAACGAAAGTAGATTTTCTGAGTGTCTTCGGTCTTCCTGGATGACAACAGCCTCGATGGGAAACCGTTATCAGGACGTTGCAGTTGTTGAGTGCGACAATGGAAGTAACAAACCAGGTCAGCTATATAAAAAAACGTTTTAGTTTGTAGTCCTGTTTTGTTTTTTGTAAGTTGTTCTTACATTTCGGTCTTAGTAGTTCATTGTTAATCGTATACAAATGTTATTGCTGTAGAAATTTAGGTTTCACTTAGTATTGAAAAAAGAGAGAGACTGGTAGTCTCTACTTTAAGTGTGCAAAAAAGGTTCTGTCAAAAATACAGAACAAAAAATTTGTCGGAAAACAACCAAGTACCGCATGTATTTTTATATGGATTCTTACTTGAATACTTGCTTGACAAGAAGAGACAGAGAGTAACACAGTTAACACCTGCATAAGAGAGTACGTGTCTCGGGGATTCAGGGGCTGATCTTGCCCTTAAGGTGTTCTTAAGATTTGAATCGAAATGTAATACTGCTTCTAAAAGTTAAAAACTAAACAATGTTCAAGTACAACATTTTTATTATTTAGAATTCACTTAATATTGAAAGAAGAGAGATTGGCAGTTCTTACTAAAAAAATGCAAAAAGCGTAAAGACAGAACTGTAAAACTATCAGAGTGCACGTAAACAGTCAGGTACTGTATATATTTCTATATGGATTACGGGCGGCATGTTTCCAAGTAAGACATGGATATAAATGCATGGTCAACATAGATCATCGTACCGCATTTCATTTCTTTTTTCATTGTCCACAGAAATAAAACTTCGTCTGTTTGGGACAAGACACAACCATAGTGGAGTTATAGAAGTTAAGAACAAAGGCTCATGGGGGCCAGTTTGCCTAAGTTCTTCGTACCGTTTGTCACAAAGAGAGATGAATATTGCGAACGTGGTGTGCAGAGAGCTTGGTTTTAATCAGGGTGCACTCACATGGTTTCGGGGAAATGTGGCGAGTTCAACTACGAACGCCCCAATGGTTGATGTAAGATGCGGGGGCTTCGAGGATTCAATCTCCCAGTGTACCTTTAGAGGTTGGAATGTTCGTCGTACTTGCTATCAATCACAAAGAATTGGAGTTGCATGCAAAACAGGAAACCCTTTAACTGACGGTAAGCAATACATTCTATAAAGATTATTTAGATTACTTTTAGAAAGCCCTTGAGTGAGTCTTTGTATTTGTGTTGTGAGATTTGTTTTTGTGAACTGTGAGTCTTTGATTTGTGTTGTGAGATTTGTATTTGTGTTGTGAGATTTGTATTTGTGTTGTGAGATTTGTATTTGTGTTGTTAGATTTGTTTTTGTGTTGTGAGTCTTTGTATTTGTGTTGTGAGATTTGTATTTGTGTTGTTAGATTTGTTTTTGTGTTGTGAGTCTTTGTATTTGTGTTGTGAGATTTGTGTTTGTGTTGTGAGATTTGTTTTTGTGTTGCGAGATTTGTTTTTGTGTTGTGAGATTTGTTTTTGTGTTGTGAGTCTTTGTACTTGCGTTGAGAGATTTGTATTTGTGTTGTGAGATTTGTATTTGTGTTGTGAGATTTGTTGTTGTGTTGAGCCCTCTGGGCCACCGTACATATATAATTGTTTATACCTAAACAAAGTTGTATTTCTCTTTTGTTTATCTGATTGGACACGGGGAAAATAGTAATTAAAAACCTTTCGTTAAACATCAGTTACCTGTTAAAAACCTATGGAAATGATTTTGACATTTCTGTTTATGCTTAATTAACAGCGCAACACTAATCGTCCGATGGAGTAAAAACTGGTTAGACTAGTAGTGTAATATGTTAGCAAGAATCAGGCCCCAAATGTGAATTTTCGACATAACGTGGAATTCAAGTTATTGATCATTTTGCGGTCACTATTATTAACGCGCAGAACCGAAAATACGATTGGTTGCTGGCAGCTCTAAAAACGGAAGTGCAGGACGAGTTGAAATACGAATTGGAGGAGTTTGGGGACAAATCTGCCCAAGTTTCTGGGATAAAAGGGACGCCGATGTGGCATGCAGATGGCTTGGATACCCTGATGGTTCCCATCAACAGTTTGGATGGCCTGTTTTCGGTACAGGAAGTGGTCCGTTATGGCTAACGTCGTTGCGCTGCAGCGGCAGCGAATCGACTCTCCTTGAATGTTCTTACCGACGTGATAGCTATTGTTACAACAGGCACGTTGGTGTAATTTGCAAGTCAAACGGCAGTGAATGTAAGTTTTCTTCTTTCTTTTTTGCTGTTTTAGAAAACTAATAGACAAGACGGCAAAAAGTTATTCTTACTTAAATTGGAATGGATCGGGATTAACACTGTTCAAAATTGTGTTTGTTTGTATGTATTTACTTGAATATGAGTTTGTTTTTACTTGTATTTTTACAAATGATTTTAAGAGAAGGGGGAAGGGGGTGACTAATTGGAATAATTAAACAAGGACGCTCACTATATGAGCACATCGTTGTTCATCATAATCTAAGAAGAACATGGGAGCAACTTAAACATACTCATTTGAAACGCTTCTAGTTTTCCTCTTTGGTATGCTATTTTGCAAGGTGTCAAGTAGCGTTTGAGAAGCAAAAACTGGTTTTTAAAAGACCTTAAATTCGGTTAAACGGATGCTGGTTTTGTTTTTAAGACTTGACTAACCATTGGAAAATGATCCAAGACGTCAGAAGAAAAAAAAGAAACTATTTGTATTTTTTCATTGGTTTTCTTTGTTACTTTACTTTAGTTGTTGCTGCCATTAAATATTTAAATTAAAATTCTTATTGGTGTCTTAGCTCACTGTCACTGGCATCTTTGAGTCCATTCTGCAGCTAGCTTTTGAATCGTTTTGTTTATTTACTTCATGATTATTAAAATGGTACCATATGAAATTTTTCCAATCAACAGTAGAAACATCTTTCCGTTTGGTCGGAGGACTAGTGCCGTTTGCAGGACGTCTGGAAATACGGTATGCAGGACTCTGGGGCACAGTTAATGACAGAAACTTTGATTCCCGTGATGGACAAGTAATTTGTCGACATCTTGGATACACTGGTGTGGCCGGCGTGTTTAAAAATGCCCGATATGGGCTTGGAACTGGTCCAATCTGGTTGTCTAGCGTGCATTGTCTTGGAAACGAAACCTCTATCCATCAGTGTCCAAACCCAGGATGGCCAAGGTACCAAAATTTGCTCAGTCACAGGAATGACGTAAGTTTGGAGTGCAAGAGTGACAATGCATCTGTCGGTAAGTTTGGATAGCTTTAGAATCTAGCTAACTTACCAAGCCCGTAGAGATTGGAATAAGGATGGAGGAGGGGGGGATGGGGGGGGGG
>JANVCF010214710.1:0-13091 GCA_025388745.1 Hydrozoanthus gracilis
CTCATATTTGTACCATACAGACTATTACTAGATAAAAAGAGCTTACGCTATTCCACACAGGCCTAAACTAGACCGCACTGGCTTACGCTCAGGTTCCATATTGTTCTACGCTGACCCACATTGTACCATGCAGACTAGATCGCTTATGCTGTCCCATACCAGTACTGTTCCAAACTGGGCACATTATCTCACGTTGACCTTTACTGGGCCATAGTGGCTTACTTTGTTCGACACTGACCCGCACTGGCAAATTTTGTCCCATACAGACCTATATGGGATCGTTTTGGACTCCGCTGTTCTATATTCCAGCTGGTCAATATTGTCTCACGCTGACCGATACTGGACAATATTGGCTCACGTTGTTCTAAAACTGGCCCACACTGTCCCCCCATCTAGATCTATACTGGATCATTTTTGCTTACGCCGTTCCATACTGTTTTACACTGGCCCAAACTGACCTATACTCAACCATGTTACCTTACGCTGCTCCATATTGTTCCTCACCGGCCGTTATTTTCACATCAAGGCTCAAACTGGGCAATATTGTCCCCGTTCTCCCACAATGTTCTAGAAGGCGCGCAGATCTAAGCTGGATCTTAATGGCTTACGTAGTTCCATGGCAAACCGTACTTGCAGTAATTTTCTCAAACTGATCTAAACTGGACCATATTGTCTTATACTCTCCGATACTGTCCCATACTCGCCAACACCCTCACACTGACCTATGACTGGACAATATTGGCTCATGCTGTCCAATTTTGTTCCATAATGGTCAATATTATCTCAAGCTGACCGATGCTGGATAATACTGGCTCACGCTATTCCATATTGTTCTACACTGGTCAATATTGTGTCAGCGTGACCGATACTGGCAATACTGACTCACGCTGTACCATGTTGTTCCGTACTGGTCAATGTTGTGTCACTATGACCGATGCTGGACAGTATCAGCTCACGCTGTTCCATATTATTCCATAATGGTCAATATTATCTCAAGCAGACCGATTCTGGACAATATTTGTTCACGCTATTCCATATTGTTCTACACTTGTCAATATTGTGTCAGCATGACCGATACTGGACAGTATTGGTTCACACGGCTCCATATTGTTCCACACTGGTCAACATTATTTCGAGGAGACCGATTCTGGACAATATTTGTTCATGCTAATCCATATTCTTCTACACTGGTCAATATTGTGTCACCATGACCGATACTTTACAGTATCGGCTCACGATGTACCATATTGTTCCACAATGGTCAATATTATCTCAAGCTGATCGATACTGGAGAATACTGGCTCATGCTGTTCCATATTGTTCCACACTGATCAATATTATCTCAAGCTGACCGATGCTGGATAATACTGGCTCACGCTATTCCATATTCTTCTACACTGGTCAATATTGTGTCAGCATGACCGATACTGACAATACTGGCTAAAGCTGTTCCGTGTTGGTCCACACTGGTAAATGTTGTGTCACCATGACCGATACTTGACAGTATCGGCTTACGCTGTACCATATTGTTCCACAATGGTCAATATTATCTCAAGCTGACCGATGCTGGATAATACTGGCTCACGCTATTCCATATTCTTCTACACTGGTCAATATTGTGTCAGCATGACCGATACTGACAATGCTGGCTAACGCTGTTCCATGTTGTTCCATACTGGTTAATGTTGTGTCACCATGACCGATACTGGACAGTATCAGCTCACGCTGTACCATATTGTTCCACAATGGTCAATATTATCTCAAGCTGACTGACACTGGACAATACTGGCTCACACTGTTCTATATTATTCCACACTGTTCAATGTTGGGTTTGAAACAGGAAACCCTATATTGGTATTATCATTTCGTTATTATTAGAATTTAGGTTTTAGCAAACTTGGTAATAATGCAAATTTGTTCCTTTCAAATTACCGTATCATAATTGTAGAAAATTTGTGGTTGCCCATCCCTATTCTGCTATTTCCTTCAGGAAATACGTAGACACTGCTAATTTTCTTAAAGCACGTTTTCTTTACTGTAACAAGTAAGTACTCTATCCACTGAGTCAGTTTTAGTGTGGATCGCTACAGTGCTAGCAAAGTTTAGGCCTTGTGCCGTTTTCAAGTCTGTCTGCATTAGTTCTCAGTCAAGTCTATCAACTCGGTGCATGTGCAACAAAGTAAGTAAAATTTTCGTTTTATCTTCTAGGTAAATTTCGACTCAAGTCAGTTACGTTAATGTTTTTCATTTTGTTAATTTCATAAGAGATAAAAAAATAAAATAAAACTATTACTGGAAATTGATTCTGAAAACGTAGCGACGTTTCGCCTAGAACCACTAGGCTTCTTCATGCACGAATGTGGTGGAGGCTGTGCTGTGCTGGAGAGTTTTTGTACTTAGATTTCACTGAAAATTCTTGCTATTGCATCCACGAGTGTGATTATAGCCACTGTAATTAATGTTTCTAGCGTAAGATACTTCTCATTATTATAGTTTGTTAGTTTTCAAGCCTTCACAAATTTGAATACTGTGCGAAGTGTTTGCTATCCTATGTAATTAGTATTCGTGTAGTTCTCTAGCATGAGTTTCATAATAATTGATAGTGTAAAATTATTGTTTGTCATCGATTTATGATATAGTATTGTGCGAATCTATCTTGTATCCTTAGGTAAATATTAGTTGAGTCAGTATCTACTTTATTATCATGTTTCATTTTGAACCGACATTCGACATTCGCATTCGACATTCAACATTGTAGTTTCAATCAACGCACGTTGCAAGTTTGTCAATCGTCAGCTCGATCAATCGAACTCTGTTTTAAAGACATTGAAGTTCTACTGGCTATTGAATAAACACTGCAGCGATAAATGGTCTCAAATTCCTGTCGAGTTCTTTCGCGCATTGCACCCTAGCAACATCAGTGTAATTCACGTGGATTCAGTATTTTCGTGAAATTTCTATCCGTGTGAAGTTAAAGTAAAAAATGTCCCGAGCTGACCGATACTGGTGGAAAATACTTGCTCACGCTATTCCGTATTGTTCCACACTGGTCAATATTGTCTCACGCTGACCGAAATTTGGTTCTCTCTGAAATTTTCTTAATTTGATTTTGCTGCCGTAAATCATAATTTACTGGGAAAGCTATAATCTAATGCCCTGATACAGGAAAGTCGCTTGACTAATTTGCATGTTGAGTGTCAATGTTTAAAGGACTTAAAATTTTCACATTTTGCAAGATGTTCCTAAAGATGAAGAAATTAAGGAGGCGGCCATGACAGTACATGCACGAGTAAGAGGCTGCCCGCTGTTATGGGTGCCCTTAAAAGCTTAAAAGATTTTAGAGAGTGCATGTGAAAAGCCAACAATTTGTTTTGAGGCCTCTTTCTGATGCCGTAAACCTTTTCATACGCGATGCTTTTTGAAACAAAATCAAGAAATTTGCTAAAGGCCTACAAATTTAATACGATCCCGGAAATCCAAAATATGCAAATTAGCAGGGTTGTTTTTGCATATCTCACCAAATCCAAACAAAAATTGTTTTCCACATATAGTTGCTAAAAAGATGGTATTGAAAGTAGTCTCTTCTTAGAGTTATTGTAAAAGTCTCAATTTGTCAAAAGCTTTAAAAAACTTTCTGAGTCACGTGACCATGCTGACACCGGAAGATTTTAAAGAAGGTCGTACTTAATGGGGACAGAAAAAATATCCCAGTCAATTTATCTTTACCTTTTTGGATCATTTTAAAAATTGTCCATCCTCCCCTCTCCCCCGAGTAAAGTTGGGTGTTTTACACAAACTGTTGCTGACCTCATGGAGATGGCGGGCTCATGTCAATCTCTGATTACCGTACCGGGATCGATTTGGCCAGGATTGCGGTAGGGAAGGCGCCATTTTTTACTTGCGCTTCGTTGAAGGCCAAGTATTTTCGTTTCAAGCGCTTTATGTTGGAACAAATTCAATGACTAGATAGGCAAACTTTTCTGCTACCCGTCTAATCTTTCGTAAACTTTCATGAAAAATAAATGTAGTTGTCAGATTTGAGTTGACAACAATCGGTCATTGTCACTCAAAAAGTGTGTCACGTTGAGTTGAACAAGAAAGACTTGTCTGAAAGACCTCGAGGCGTCGCTCGTGACTAAAACTTGTTCTGTACTGCAAAGGACCTTCTACGAAAGGCAATATAATTGTAAGTATGGCAACAAGTGTTTAAATGTTTATATGAATATTTTCTTAGAAGTTGCAGGTTGGTCGCGAAGAGAAGCAATCAAATTTGCGCCATCAGATTTTGAAATTTTTAGGATTCAATCGTTAGATATGTTTTTTAGTACGAGGAGTTTCATTGGCGGCGAAACGGTTTCAGTAGTGCGAACGACAATTGGTGCAAACAATATAATACACAAAGATGTGGTTCTTAATATTATCTACTTCGTTTTCGAACAGGAGATAGAAATCTGTACTTCTCTAAACGCACTTTTGGTATCGATATTAACTGAAGCAGTATACAGTACCTTCCTCCTTAACTTGAGTTTTTTGAAATGTGCACAGTTGACAGCAAGATCAAATATTGTAGGTCCGTACAACTGTTTTCACAAGCCTTGGATAATGTGCTACTTGTAACTTTGCGATGTACATGTTAATTCCAATGTATTGTGTAATATGTGCTATTACTGATATTGTGAAGCACACAGCACTGGAGTTGTTATTATCTGGTATTAATGACTACAACAGTGGCTGTACATCCTTGCAGTTGTTCAGGCCTCGTGTCTATACGACACAGGTCATGATTTTGTTCTGAAATTTGAATCAATGAAAAGAAAGATAAAGTTGACCCCACCTTAATTCAGACAGTGGTAAAATGTAGTAAAACTTTTGCTCTTTTGCTTGGGGCAGATAGTTTTAACTGCCTCAGAAAATTTTGTTCATCCTATATATTACATTTATGCTTCAGCAAAGTATAAAACATGTGTATTCACAACAGATTTGAAAAAATATAACTTTCAGAGAGTTGTCGAAATGTGTTAAGTAAGCTGCACAGTAGAATTGTTCTCAATTTTAATAAATGCAGTCCTGGTGAATTAGATATTAGACATACAGTAGACAGCAGATGCTTTGCAAATGTCCACAATTCCAGATTTAGTAAGGTAAAGGGAAAAGATCATTTCTTAACCTTCCTCCAGCTGAGCATTTTCTGCGATTTCCAGTTTTCTAAATGCTTTTAACTAGTTCTGATACAAAACACTTAGTTAGTTTGGTCGTAAAGACCAGATTCCAACCTTCTGCTATTCCACAAACAGTAAATTTGACATTTGCTGAATGAAGAAATTTGGAAACTGTTAATTATTCAAGACACTTTTTGAAGCTTCCACAATACAACAATTATAAGGAATTGAGAGACCCGTTTCTGAAACTTCCTTGTGATCTGGTTTTCTGCAATTTCCAGTTTTGTAATTGCTTTCAACTAGTTTACGAACTAGGCACATTTCAATTTTGTAACAGTCCCACATCTAGTAAATTTCGGTCCTAAAGACAGGATTCCAACCTTCTGCTATTCCAAGAATGGTCAATTTAACATTTGCCAAATGAAGAAATTTGGAAACTGTTAGTTATTCAAGACACTTTTCAAAGCCTCCATAAAACAACAATTTCAAGGAATTGAGAGACCTGTTTCTGAAACATCCTTTTGATCTGGTTTTCTGCAATTTCCAGTTTTGTAATTGCTTTCAACTAGTTTTCGAACTAGACACATTTCAGTTTTGTAACAGTCCCACATTTAATAAATTTTGGCCCTAAAGACAAGTTTCCAACCTTCTGCTATTCCACATATGGTAAATTAAACATTTGCCATTTGTGGAATCAAAGAAATTTGAAAATTGTTAGTTATTCAAGACACTTTTCAAAGCTTCCACAATACAATAATTACAAGGAATTGAGAGACCCATTTCTGTAATTTCCTTGCGATCGGGTTTTCTGCAGTTTCCAGTTTTACAATTGCTTTCAACTAGTTTTGGAACTAGACACATTTCAATTTTGCAACAGTCCCACATATAGTAAATTTTGGTATTAAAGATGAGTTTCCAAACTTCTTTAATCCAACAAATAGTAAATGGTGGAGTTCCAGAAATTTGGAAGCTGTAAGGTGTTCAAGACACTTTTGAAAAGCTTCCACAATACCATATTTAGTTAGCTATAGGAAAGAGCAATTCCTTAAACTCCCTCAGGCTTGACATTTCCTGCACTTTCAAGTTTTGTGATTGCATTTAATGAGTTTTCTTGACACATTTCAAACTTGTATCAGTTCCACATTTAGTGAGTTTAGTATTCAAAACAAGTTCCAGTTTTCTGCAATTCCACAAATGGTAAATTTATTTTGCTCTTTGCAAAATTCTAGAAATTTCCAAACTGTAAGGTATCCAAGACACTTTTCAAAGCTTCCACGAAACAACTTTTACAAGGTATACGTCGACCCATTTCTGAAACTTCCTTTTGATCAGCATTTTCTGCAATTTCCAGAGACACATTTCAAACTTGTAACAGTTCCACATTTAGTGAGTTTAGTATTCAAAACAGGTTTCAATTTTCTGCAATTCCACAAATGGTAAATTTATTTTGCTCTTTGCAAAATTCTAGAAATTCCCAAACTGTAAGGTATCCAAGACACTTTTCAAAGCTTCCACAAAACAACTTTTACAAGGTTTGTTCCAGCATCATGGACGAACTACCATATGTGGTCTTTCGCTCCGCGCACAATAAGAGAGTGGAACAGTCTACCCTACACAGTGGTCCAGGCAAAGTCTCTGCCAGACTTTAAACAGAAACTCGGTCACTGACACTATTTATAATTATGTTTTATTTTGTATTTTTGAATCTGATCTATTTTATAACATATAATATTTTACGAATACTGCACCGCACAAGCATTTAACTTAATGTATTTTAAACTCATGCACCTGTACATCAAATACTCGAAAGGATCCTCAAGTAGAGGGAGTCGAGTAAATTGGAAGAAGAAGAAGAGGAGATATATGTCGACGTGTTTCTGAAACTTCCATGTGATCAGTGTTTTCTGCAATTTCCAGAGACACATTTCAAATTGTAACAGTTCCACATTTAGCGAGTTTGGTACTCAAGACAAGTTACCAAGTTCCTGCAATTCCACAATGGTAAATTCATTTACCATTCCTGGAGTTGTAGAAATTTGGAAACTATAATGTATTCAATACACTTTTCAAGGCTCCACAATTCCACAGATAGCCCCATTTTTCATATTTTTTTTAAAATGTTCAAGATTGCATTGCTCATATTCTAGTACCTTAGGTATACATTCAAGACAAACTTCAGAATTTCCATGGTTCCACACTTAATAAAATACCCAAAACACTATCCATAAGACTGAACCCCATTGATTTTAATTCCAATGGGAAAGGAAAAACAGTTCGAATTTGCAGGGGTTTGAATGAATAAGTTTGAATTACCAAAGTTTTTAAGATCAAATCCTGGGGAGTTTGGATTTTTTTTGAATACATAAGTGAGGGTTTTGAATTATCTGAGTACAAATTATTGGGATTCAACTGTATTTTCATTGTTCCATGTTTGGTAAGTTAATTGTTCAAAATGCATATCTTAATTTCCAAAATTCTGCAACAATTGAGTGATCCAAGGCTACCTTTAACTTGTAAGAATTTTGCAATTTAGTAACTTAGGTATCCAGGGCAGGCTCTGTAAATTCCTCAATTACATTTAGGCATCCAAATGTATTTAAAATTTTTGTTATTCTGCAGTTGGCTTTTCAGTTCCATGAGTTTCTTCAACTAGTTTCAGAGACTGACCTCAAAGTTCTTGCAGTTCCACATGTATCCACATGACATTTCCAAGTTTCCACAATTCCGCAAATTGAAGAGTATAGTGCCAAACGACATAAGTGACTTTTGATGAAGTTCTCAGTTCTCTCTACATTATCCCTATTATCTCTTGATAACCATTGGGAGAATTTAGTGTTTCATACAAAGTCACTTACATCGTTTTTGCACTAGGGTCTTCGATTATCCAAGGCACTTTTCGGACTCCTATTTTCCACATAGATCACGGCTAGTTCAATATCAAAAACTATTTTGTCAGTCTTTCTTAAGCACAATAGTTATTAGTCAAGATATCAAAATCATACCTTGATTAAACATTCAATAAATTTTTTCAAATAATTTTTTACAGTTCGTCCTTCAGAAACTCTGAAATGTCTACAATTTCACAAACTGTAAATAAGGCACCAAAGACACTTGTTTTAAACTTCCTTAACTCTGATCTGCATTTAGTTAGGTATCAAAGAACTTCTTTAAATTTTCATAGTTCTATACTGATTAGTTACTGGTATACTTAAAAAGAAAATTTTACGAAGTTCCACACTTCCACAAGTTCCTCAAATCTACAACCGAAGACATTTTGCAATTTCTACAGTTAAACAGACACCATATATGCTGCACTTTTGAATTAAAAAATCAAATAATTGCGCCCCAAAATTAGCACTATTTTGAAGTCAGTGTTTGTACCATCAGCTCAAGCTTGATATTTCTGTGCAAGTTACTAATGCCAGGCAACTCATTTGATCAGTTCCAAAGTTTATGTAGCTCATTCAACTCACTTCACTCCCCTTAGTAAGTAATCTACTGAATGATATCAAAGACATTTTTCCACTATTTGTTTCATACTTTAATTAACATTTTTTTAAAAATTCTACATCCAATAAGTTAGATGGACCAAGAATTGTCCACATTGATACAAAGTAAGGTATTCTGTGCTCTTCACCAAATTTCCACCTTTAACAGATAAGTATAGATAATTTATTCAAGAAGTTTTCAATGTTTCTTTACTCTAGTTAACACTAAATCCAAGACATTTTCCCAAATTCTCAATTCTGTTGATACTAAGTTAGGTAAAATGTATATGTTTCAGAATTTTTTACATGTTCCACAACTTGTACAAGTACAGATATTCAATACATTTTTAGCTTCACAGTGGCCCCTACATGTATTTGTAAGTTAGAAATCCAAGATTGCTTTCCAATTTTGGCAGTGTTCTTGGTACTCTGATATCCAACAGATTTTCTCAACTTTCTAGTTTAGTTACTGTACTTTTAATGTTTTGAAATTTCCACAGCACTTTAAATTATAATTTAGTTGGTATCCAGTATTTTTTGTAGGTTTCATCATTCCAGCAATTATGTAATCAATGCATCTCTCAAAGTTTCCATATTTAACAACAAAGATACTCAGAACTTGTTTTTAGTTTTCCGCAATTGTATTTACACCAAGTAAGATATCTAAGATGATTTCTATTAACTAAAAAAACTAAATTTGGTGCTCAAGCATTTTTGATTTACTAAATAAATTTCCATTTTTAATAAGTAAGAAATCCAGTTAGGTATTCAAGAGATTTTCCCAAATTTCTAGTTTATATGGTACTTTAAGCTAAGTAAGTTTGTACTTTTCACGGGTCACTCAGATAATAATTGAGTTGGTATCTAATGTTTGTTGCAAAGTTTCTTCATTTTAATAGATGAATATTTCCCAAGTTTCCACATTAATATTTTAGTAATTATCTATTTTTTCTTTTTTTCTACAGTTAATTCAATACTAAGTGAATCTAAGAGATTTTCAAAAATTTCTAGTTCAATACTTGTAAATTAAGTTTCTCACACATCTTCCAAATTTTCACAGTTATTTAGATATCCAAGACTTCTCCAATCTTCACAGTTTAACTTGATACTAGGTTAAATATTCAATAACTTTTTCCCAAGCATTCACAGTTCCACAATTTATTAATTAGGTTTCCTATGTCTGTTGCAAAGTTTTTCAATTCAACATCTTTTAAGACAGATTCTAAAATTTTGTAACAGTTAAAAAACTACCTAAGCCATACTGCATTTTTTCCATTCTGCAGCTAACTAGTTTAAGCTATCCCAGGCAAATTTCCACACAAGTTTGAGGGTTAAAAGTTTCAATTTTAGACATTTAAGTGGAGCTACAAATGGTTATCATCCACCAATTTGGGTAAACTATGAATTGACTTGTATTTCGACAGGTGCACACCTAACTGAATCAGATGTGGTGAGTGTAGTTGGTTACACTATACAGAAACAGCTCATCAGGCTTTATAGTAAGTGCTGTGTTTTACCTTGTAATCTTAGTAGTTAAGGGGGACTGGAAATCCTGGAAAGTTCCTGGATTTTGAAATTTCCTTCAGTGCCTTAGAAAACTCCTGGAAAACAGTTAATTTGCCTGTACTCCTGGAATACTTCTGGAGTTTATGGAATCTTTTTCAACTAAACAAAGTATTCTGTAGCATCTTGCTAACAATTACAAACAAGTGCGTTTTGTATTTAAACTAAGTTTCAGGTAGTTTTTTCTTGAGATTTTTGGGCCAATTTTTGTCATCTTGTGCTGCAAAGGCTGAATATTCTGGCAATAGTTTTGGCGGCATGGTTGCTCAAGTTAAAAGTTGATACTGTTTTGTTCTTTGCTGTGAGAATAAGTGGTTGGACCCTAGAAACTCCAGGAAAACTCCTGGGTTTTGTTTTTGTCAATCAGTAGGAACCATGATTTGATTTCGCATAACCAGTGTTTCCCATTTCTAAATGATTTTAAACTTTAACTTCAGTACTGATCAGTATACGTAGTATTGGGTCCTATGCTTTCACGTTTTATTAACTGACTAGCATGTTTAAAACTTTCTGATCACTCTGATGAAAAAGCATTTGAAGTCTTTTGATTTTTCAATCAATTATTTTAAACAATAAGGTCTTTGAACAGATTTCAAGAAAACAACACCAAGATTTTTAGCAAGAAGTTTTTGATTTTGAGTTACTGTGTTTAATCAAGGAACTGGTTAGCCTTGGGCTAGCTGTTGGCTTTAAAAAAACATAGTTACTGTGCTGGGTTACTAGAAAAACTTAATGTGATATAGATATGTATTGATACAACACTTAGGACCCACATTCAGATAAGGCAACAGTTCTCTTTCTCACTGCCTTGCTCTTCTCCTCTTGTACTCCCAATTTCTTTAATTTGTATCCAATAAAGATCTGTATGTCTTAACTACCAAGCGCTGCCCTCTTTGATTAAGTGCCACTGTCTGAGGACATGACCGCACCTCAAGGCGGTTTGCAAGTGTCCTTGAAAGAGCTTGGGTCTAGCTACCAACGTACTGGACCACGGACCAGCTCACAATACAGAAGTTCTGTGGCCAGTCTGTTATCCTCCATCCAACAAACGTGCCCTACCAAGCATTGATGTTTTCTCGACAGCTTAATCTCTGACCTTTGACACTTGATGGCCAAAGTACCTCTTCTTTATTTGCCAAGTTATCTCACTTGAAGCTCAGGATGAGCTGTGGATAACAGTGGTGTAACACCAAGTTGTGTGAGGGTGGTACTGTATTCCAGTACTGAAATTTGGTTGTTTATTACTTAACGCAATTATTTTCCCCTTATGTTGTGCTCTATAGGTATGATTCAGAGCCAGAATGGGCCAAGGCTGCGTTCTCGCAAGTGGTGCACGAAACCCATCAAGTTATCTGACAAAGCTAAACCTCCTACACAAACAGGCTATCTCATAGGAAAAGTTTCACTCACCAAACTGACATTTTCACAGTTGCCCTCTAATGTTATAGAGCAGTGCAACAAACTTTCTGTTAAAAGTCATATTAGTGGTGAATTATCTGGCAAAGAAACAAAGAACTTGCTTCCTAAACTACACAGCTGTGATGAACTAAGAGATGGAGAAGTACCGTTAACACAGGTTTGTTTACTCTATTACATTTTAAGTGTTAAACAACTAAAGGAGTTTTCATATTTTGTGTCTTTGTTTTGTTGTATTACTGATTTCAATTAAATCTAGAGACTAAAAAGTGCTCAACTTTTTAGGCCAAGTCATTGCTTTTATCAAAAATAACAGATTTGGATTAGTTGCTGTTCAAATCTTGGTTAGGAATAGGTATTAACTTTAGAGTTTTATTAACCAATCTCTTACAGAGAGAGTGCTTGACTCCATTCCTTGTAGCCTTAAAGGAATCCTCCACATTCTTAGTCTCAAATGAAATTATAATCAAGTCTGACTCCACATCAGCATCTCCAATTTTGATAACTCTGTACATAAGCCTAACACCAAGCAGTTTAAGAGCATATGACACGAAATCAGTTTTTCAATTTTCAAAAAGTATACTATAAAAAGCATTGGTTTGCCAAGTTTGAGAAGCATACGATGAAAGTACGCCAAGATATGGCTTGTAGAGTTTTGAATTTTTCCCGCCAAAAGTGTTCCCTCCAAAAGACCAACAAGATGACGTCATCTCAGTCATCATCTCATCTCATCAAAATTCTTTTTTGTTTCTTTAGTACTCTAGGTATCTCTGGGGCGATAAGAGAGTCGAGAAAAGCATTTTTATGGCCTGGCCTGGTGAATTTGTGATCTAAATTGTTAAGCCTTGATATTTGTGTTTTGTTTCATAAAGTTTAAGATAATTCTTTATAATTTAAGGTGTGTCACAGGAAGGCAGGTGCAGTTGGAACCCCCTTGTCTGCAAGAACAGTAAAGGTTCCACCGCAAAAGAACCGTAATAGCCAACCAGCCACCAACTCAACAGTAAGGATTCCACTGCAAAAGAAAGTAATTTCCACACCAGTGAACCGAGAAAGCCAACCAGCTACTGACTCAACAGTAAAGATTCCACCACCAAAGAAAGTAACCATCTCAATAGTGAAGCGAGACAGCCTGCCAGCCACTGACTCAACAGTAAAAATTCCACCACAAAAGAAAGTAACCTCCTCACTAGTGAACCGAGACAGCCAACCAACAACTAACTCAACAGCAAAGGTTGCATTGCAAAAGAAAGTAATGCCCACCCCAGTGAACCGAGACAGCCAACCAGCTACTGACTCAACAGTAAAGATTCCACCACCAAAGAAAGTAATCCCCTCACTAGTGAACCGAGACAGCCAATCAACCACTAACTCAACAGCAAAGATTCCATTGCAAAAGAAAGTAATGCCCACCCCAGTGAACCGAGACAGCCAACCAGCTACTGACTCAACAGTAAAGATTCCA